>JASKMD010000003.1:1842990-1940490 GCA_030144725.1 Haematococcus lacustris
ACTCAGGTCCCAGCACCAGCCTGGCCAGCAGCAGCAGCCCTGAGGGGCACATCATGGCAGGGGGGCCACGCAGCAGCACTGGGCAAGGGGGTCAGCAGGGGTCAGCAGCGGGGGCCCAACCTCTCATGCAGCGCCTGGGCCGGTGCGTGAAGGTCCTGCGCATCAAAGAGCAGGGACCGGGCGAAGCACGGCTGTCCTCCGCCAACCTGCAAGCCTTACCTGCCCTGTTCCCGCATGCAGACGTTGTGTTTGGCAAACTGTAGTAGAACACTGCATGGCTGAGTGACCTCCCTGCTACCCCACACTACATCATGATGGCTCATATGCTTGTTGAGGTGGGCTGAGGTGTGCCGTGAGGTGTGGCACCACTGTCATGGTGTGCCGTGGTCATGTGATGGTTAGTGATGGTTGACCCTGAGCTCCATCCCAGATGAACCTGATGGTGGTGTAGTGATGCGCGGTGTGCCCTGCCTGACACAGGCCTTACTTGTAGTGTCAGCCAGTGGATGCCTCATGTACCCTTCATTCTCTGCTGCTACCAACCACCACCTCCCAGACCCCATGACCATGATCATGATAGTCATCCCAAAGCTAGGATGCATTGTAGGATCTTCCAGTGTTCATGCGCATGCCTTGATGTTCTCACAGGGCTGTCACGTGTCAGCGTGTGGGTTGCTTTGTTTCTTAAGCTATTGAAGAATGTAGGATGCATGGTAGCATTTCCCGTTGTGCAAGGGGGTATGGAGCCTAGAGGACTCCTCGTTGACTGTGTCTGATTACGAATCTTGCTTTGCTTTCATATAGGTATCAATGTGCTGTAAGGTTTAGGGATTCAGGGATGCTGGGCTTTCCTTGGGACTCGATTAGTAGAGACACCCCTCACACCACACTGCTCCATCTGATATCTGATCCCAGCGTCAATAGGTTACTCTCTGCTGCTCTCATTAACGGACAAATGGTTCATAGCACTGGCATCTTGCTGTTGCAATGCAAGGTATCTTGCTACGCCTGGCACGCTACTGGCTATGACCACGCTACTGGCTACTGGCACGCTACTGGCTATGACCAGTCTAGCAGCCTGGCAGCACAAGAAGCAGCCTAGCACCACCCAGCACCTACAGGGACTCAGCTGCATGCCCACCATCATCATGTCTTTCATTCTTGCAATGAAATTTCACCAACTTCATGAAAGAATGAAAGAATGTAAGAAAGAGTTAAACAACGCAAAGTCACAACCCTGCTTGCTGCCCATTCATTACTGGCTCAGCCAAGCCTGGAAGCCTAGCAGCACCCAGCATCAGAAGCAGCCACCGGCATGCCCACCAACGTGTTTGCATCACCCACGGGGGGCGGAACAGCACAACGTGGTGTGTACAGCACAACGTGCCAGTTGGTGCAAGCACCAGAAGCACCAGAAGTAGCCACCAAGAATGCCCACGTGTTCGCATTGCCCCACGGTGGTATGAACTGCATAACGCGCCGGTTCATGGAGCAAGGGCAGCAAAAGCCGCACCGCAATGCAGGCCACAGACCACAATGTGGCGAAAACCTGCTACGGATGAGACGGGGAGGTCAGCGCGTCCAATCCAATGCCTCGCTGCCCTTGCGCGACTCCTGTGTCGCTGCTGACTGCTCGTCTGACCGTGTCTCGTCTGTTGCTGTGTTGTCGCTGACGTCGTACTCGGCGTGCCCAACAGCGCGTCGACTTTGGTCAACACCGCCTCGCACGCCTTGGCCACATCGCTAGCTTGCTGCGGCTGGTCTGCGGCAGCGGCTGCGATGTCCGTGTGCGGGCAGTGCGCGAGGCAGTCGTAACTAATTGTCTGCCACATGGTCATCATGGCGCGCTGGCATGCCGCCAGGCCGTCACCTGAGCACAGACTAAGCACTCCTGCCGCCTGGCAGCCAACCACTACCGCCAGCATCTGCTTCAAGCACTGCAACACCTCTGAATCCGGGTGCGGTGCAACTGGCCCCAGCCCCTGACCCCCTGCTCCTGCTGCTGCTACTGCTGCTCCTGCCGCTGCTCCTGCTGCTGTTCCTGCTGCTCTGATGCCTGGCTCAGGACTGGATGACTGGTTCACAGGTTGGGTTGCAGCATCAGGCACCCCGCCCACGTGCTGCAGCGCAGCTGTTGGCTGGGACAGCACAGGCTCAGCAGCTGCACCCGCCCCTGCAGCCCCAGCACCAGTCACAGCCCCAGCTGCACCTCATGCTCCCTGGGCAGGCTCAGCTGATGCAGCTGCAGCTGGGGAGGAGGTGTGGGCAGCATCAGGAGATGGTGTCTGCGCCTGCCCTACACCCCTGCTCCTGCTCTTGCCCCTGCTTCTGCCCCCAGGCCCCTACCTGATGCCGCCCCTGCTTGCATTGGGCTGACTTGCTCTGCAGCTGCCACCAGCACTTGCATCAGGCTGGACACAACCTGGACCAACACAACAGACACAGCAGCGCCAGCAACGCTTGTTTCATCACAGGGTTCTGGTAGGTCACCTTCTCATGCTCACACCGCTGACACCAAACCTCCCCCCATGTCACACTGCCCCGTGGGTCACTCCTTACCGCCGCTACGCGTGGTTTGGGGATCCTGGCGGCTGTGGAGCGGAACCTCTTGCGCATGCGGCCTGCCATGGCCAGCAGCACCTCCCACCCGCCCTCCCCTTGCTGCCGCACCTACAAGGACCAGGCAGCCAGGTGTTGGGGTGGGCTGAGACCCAGCAGCAGGGGCAGGCAGGGATGCCAGGCAGCAGGAGGAGGCCTCCTGGCTTTAGCCCTCTAACCTCTTCTGCTTCAGGTTAAAGGTGTTGGCGTGTAGGCCCACCGCCAGCTGCGCCAGGTCCGCCATGGCGACAGCCCACAGCCTGTCAGTGAGCAGGAAGGCGCAGGCCAGCTCCAGCCGCTGCAGGTCCAGGGCCAGGCTGGAGGCGGTGAGGGACAACTGGAACACACGGCGGGCGGCGGCTACGCACTCACGCTCGTTTCTCGTCCTCTCCTTGGGAGGGTGGCAGGGAGAAGGTAGAGGTGGGCTGGGCTGGGCTGGGCTGGGCTGGGCTGGGCTGGGCTGGGCTGGGCTGGGCTGGGCTGGGCTGGGCTGGGCTGGGCTGGGCTGGGCTGGGCTGGGCTGGGCTGGGCTGGGCTGGGCAGGGCTGGTCAGGGCAGGGCAGGACTGGTCAGGGCTGAGCAGGGCAGGGCAGGGCTGGGCTGGGCTGGGCTGGGCTGGGCTGGGCTGGGCTGGGCTGGGCTGGGCTGGGCTGGGCTGGGCTGGGCTGGGCTGGGCTGGGCTGGGCTGGGCTGGGCTGGGCTGGGCTGGGCTGGGCAGGGCAGGGCTGGCGGGGCTGTGTGCAGCAGGGGCAGCGGGAGCAGTAGGGTGGAGCTGGGCTGGGCAGTCAACAGGGGCAGGGGTCGGTGGTCAGCAGGGGCAGGCTTGGCCGCACACCTGTTCCCAGTAGACTTTACAGCTTGATGCAGGAATTAGTGCCCTGGGCCCTGGGGGTTGTGCAGGCGCGTGCCTAACCCTGCCTATCTATCTTGGGTAGGTGACTCTTCTTCTTCTTTTCTTCTCAGTGCCTGGCCTAGGGCTTCTAGCCTGACCCCGCTGTGCGGGCCCACCACCTGGGGCTGCGCAGGTCCAGGCCCGGCCGACAGGCCAGCGGGCAGCCTGACCTCCTCAGCCTGGGCGGTGCTGCCACCAGGAGTCCTAATCCCAGCCGCCAGCCCAGCAGGCCCCTCTCAGTGGCCCAGCAGGTGCAGCAGGCTGGAGGCAGTCAGGCAGCAGGCAGTGGGCGGGAGGGGCAGGTGGGGCCATTGCTTACAAGCCCTGAGCCACAAGCTGCAGCCTGCTGTGGGTGGGCTGGTGCTGTTGGTGGTCGCAGTTGGTGGCAGTGGCAGGTTGCTTGGTGCGTTGGCAATGAGCTGGCTGGGTGCTTTAGGTGGAGATTCCTAACCTTCAATAGGGGTGGCAATAAATGGCATTGCGCAGGCTGGTGTGTAATCCCGCACTCCCAGCTCATGAGCCAGGTCCCATGGTGTAGTCAAGCTGGGAGTGGGTGGATGCCAGGGGCTGCGAGTAAGGCAGTGAGGCGAAGCCGTAGTCTAAGCACTCATCCGCATCGTACTAGGTACTGAGGTCTTACCACCCACCTACACTCTCTTTGATTATGGACTGAGGCTGTGGTGGCGTCGTTGGCAGTAGTGTCGTTGTAGTAACGTTGTGGGTGACGGTGGTGGTGATGCTGGTCGCAGCCATCGATCCAACCGGGTGAAGGCGTCGGCCTTGACCTGCGCCTATTGCGACAAGGCGCACAGTCAAGGGGGTACAGGGGTCAGTAGAGGCACCGTGAAGGCAGCTTCAGCTGTAACCTTGACGCGCTGCAGGTGTGGTGCGAGGTGTAAGTGGTGGCACCTCAGCTCGGCACAGAACTCAGCTGAGCTCAGCAGATCTCAGCTGAGAACAGAACTGTACCGCGGCTTCACCGCAAACAGCCGTGCGTCCTGGTCACACAGATGAGAGAAACGCATTCTTTGCCGTACACAGCACGGCTGGTCCGTATCAGGCGCATACAAGTTCTTCGCACATACCCTGCGCAGGGCTCGATCACCGGAGCACGCTCGTGCCTACTCCCAGGTTCTATCCTGTGCTGTCCTCAGGGCACGTCGCTGACGCCTTGGATCAAGTAGGTTGCGCCGTGCACCAGCAGTCACAAGCTCTGCAACACTCATCGTATTGCTTTGCTTTCTTTCTTGACGATGTAGGCCTGATGGATAAGTCGTCAGCAAACGATGCTAGAACGGGCCAGCAGCTGCAGGGCCTGCATGGCCTGCCAGCAGAACTTTTGGATGCAGTCCTGCGCCAGCTGGATGAAGACAGTCGGCTGCAAGTCTTCATGGCCAGCAAGCTCCTAGCCACAGCTCTTCTGCGAGTAGTTCCAAGGATCCAGCTCACCTACCCAATTGAGCGTGACATCCTTGGGCAACACCTTCGTGAGCTTCCTCCCTTCCTGACTGAGGTCCTGCAGAACAGGCAACAACCAAAGCTGCACCTCACACTGCAACCAGATGTGTGGCTGATACATGCAATAGTGATACGTCACGGAGTCTGCTGCCTCCGAGCGGAGCCAGCTGCTGCAGCACCAGATGCGGCCCGTCTGGTTGCCCAAATGTTGGGGGCAGTGCCGCTGTGTGGGGCAGTTGACTGCCTGACTATTGGATGGTCATGGGAGCTGCGACTTCCATGGGAGCCTGAGTTCAGCGCAGCCCTGGCCGCCTCCTTCCCCTCCCTGACGAGCCTGATTTATCGAGAGGCCAAGATGAGCATGGATCACTTGGCAAATGCAATCAGCCACCCCCTGCTGTTGCCACGGCTGCTGAACCTGGACCTTGAGTACGCTGACATCACACATGAAGGCGATCCTGGCAGGTCCCCCTTCAATGGCAGCAGGCTGCAGGAACTCATCATATGTGGTTGGGTTATGATAGGCGGGCAAGAGGATGGGGAGCTTATGTTCCTGCCTGGACTGGAGCCCCTACCCCCCACCCTCACTCAGCTGCAAGTGGCTGTTCGGGTGAGGCCGCAAAGTGAGCAGAGGGATTTGGTCAAATTAAGCGGGGCTGTGGGCAGCTTGACGCAATTGCAGGAGCTAAGCCTCATTGATCCAAAGGACAGAGAATGTGCCTATCTCTTGACTATCACATCACTGCTGCCAGCGCTGGCCCACCTACCCAGCCTGCACACCCTGGTGCTGGATGTAAGTAACGTGGGCCAGGAGCAGCTGGACGCCTTGCTGGCACTCACCCAGATTACAAGCCTGGAGGTGCTTGGCTTCTCTGGCCTGACCTCCTCCCGGGCCAGCGCAGCCTGCAGCTGGAGGCAGCTGACAGTCTGGGACTTAGACTGGGTCACAGCCGCCTACCTGCCTCTGCACAGCCTCACTCACCCTCTGCACCTGACTCACCTGGTTAGGGACATCGAGGAACCGACTATAGAGGTGCTGGCTGCAGCTGAGCTGAACCTCTGTGAGCGCAACAAGGCAGGCCTGGAGCTGGATGACTGCATGTGCTTGAGCAAGGCCACTGTGGACCTGCTGACTGAGCAATACCTTGCCCACAGCCGCCGTGCTGCCCAGCAGCCCACCCACCCCACTGTGGCCAGCAGCAGCCACTCAGGTCCCAGCACCAGCCTGGCCAGCAGCAGCAGCCCTGAGGGGCACATCACGCCAGGGGGGCCAGGCAGCAGTGGGCTGGGCGGGCAGCAGGGGTCGGTAGCAGGTGCACAACCGCTCATGCAGCGCTTAGGCTGTTACGTGGAGACGCTGCTCATCACATTGCAGGATCCGGAAGAACTTTTGTCCTTAGACACTCAACAAGCCTTCGCTGTCCTGTTCCCAGTTGCGGAGATTGAGTTCGACTGACAATGGTAACACTGCATGGCTGTGTGCCCTCCCTGCTGCCCCACACTGCATCATGATGGCTCACAAGCTGGCTGGGTGGGCTGAGGTGTGCCGTGAGGTGCTGCGGCAATGCCATGCTGTGGTGACGCTGCCATGATGTGCCGTGGTCATGTGCTGGGTAGTGATGGTTCACCCTTTGCTCCATCACCCAGATGAACCTGATGGTGGTGAAGTGATGCGTGGTGTGCCCTGCCTGACACAGGACAAGCCTGTAATGTCGGCCAGTGAATGCCTCATGTACCCTTCATTCCCAGCACCTCCCAACCACCACACTCCTAGACCCCAGGAACCAGAGTTGTACAAAGTTGGTTTTTAAGCTAGGATGCTTGGTAGGATTCCCATGTTCATGCGTATGCCTGGATGTTCCGGGCTAGCTCTCACAGGGCTGTCAGGTGTCGGCGTACATGTGACAAGGTGTCGCTTGCTTACTTCCCAAGCCGGGCTTCCGTTCTGGAGTTCTGAAACGTGCTCTCGAGTTCCGGAGTTTCACTGGCTGCTATGGTGATACTACTACGCTGTTCGGAAGATATTGAACAGTATGTGGGTAGCAGGAGCAGCGAGTCCCTGCACTAAAAACTTACTAACTACCGATTTCGATTCGCGAGGCCCCGATAACTAAAATTAAGTACTCTTTCCCGACCCAAAAAAATTGTTTACTTTTCCCCGATGCAAAGTTAGCAGCAAAACACAGTTCTGAGGATGTGGATGTGCTTATAAATATTCTGGACAGCCATCCCTTGCATACCATGTCAATCCTCCATGGTTAACACACTCTTTGCACAGGTCACCATGTCAAGCCAAGTCAAAGTCAAGTCAAAGCCACTGTCACCGTGCACCAAGTCACCTAGCCTGGACTTTGCACTAAATAGGGCACTGAACCTCCCCCATGAAGTCATGGTGCTCCTGTGGCTGCTTGCAATGCTGGCATATTTATGCCACCCCGGCTGCTGCACCAGCCTGGCCACCACCCCAACAGCTGACTTTGTGCGGCCAGCCAGTGGCATGGCTCTTGTAAAGGCATGGCTCTTGTAAAGGCAGACCACTGCTGAGCTACCACCATTAGCTCTCATCTACCATCAAGCTGTCATCAAGCTGTTGTGGAGTTGCTGGCGTCGTCAAGGAGGGAGCAGAGCTACCTAAACGCGGGACGTTGGCTGACAGCTGAAGTTTGGACTTTTGGAGCCTGAACTTCAACTTTTAGCGCGACATCCGGCGGACAAGGCTGGAATTGCTCTCGTCAACGAGGAGAAGAGATAGGTCCAGCTGCCGAGTGCACTGGTCTTTGCTCCTCTCATGCCTCTTTGTTTGCCTTGGGTGCTAGCTGTGGTCTGTGGCTACAGCTAGGGCAGCTTGGTGGGGACATGTCCAGCCTGTGTCCAACGTTTGGAGGTGGGAGCAGGCCGCGCCACAGGCGGAAGCTCCTCCCTTAATGCACGCCGGTTTTTACCGGAGTAGTTTTCTTCTTTCTTCTTTCTCATCTACCATCATCTCATGAGACCTGCCGTCAGGCGTTCCCAACTACCTGAAAACCACCCCCCTGTGATACGAAGCCCGTATCTCCGCAGCCACTCAGTCAAAAATATATGTAAACAGTGCTTCGAACAGAGGGGAGTCATATGTACGAATTGGCAGACGCAGCAAAAACTATCTCGCTCTCAGCGGTGCTCAGTGCCTGTCCAAAGATACACATTTGAATTCATGCGATTTCGCCACATACGAGGCGCGCCGCACTAGCACGCTTCGCCACGCTGTTGTGAGTGGCACCTGCGCCACGCAGCAGCAGTCGGAACATGTTTTGCTTTTGGCATGTGGACGCAACGACGGCAGTCGTGACGACTGGATACCACTATGAGCTTTTGGAGCTGCTGCTGGCGCTAGTGCGTTACCGGCTGCTCTACCACGCTTAAACAAGGTGCTAGGTGCAGTACATGGTGTTGTCTCACCTTGCTTTGCTGCCCTCGACTTGTTAGCTGCAGGTGCCCCACGCTTACGGGACGTGCTTGCCGCTGCCAGCTGTTGCTGCTGCTGAGGGGGTGCACCAGCAGGCTCAGCCAGCTCAGGGGTGGTGCCTGCAGGTGTCAGCTGCTGCTGAGGGGGCGCAGCTGCGGCAAGCTTCCCACGGATGTGGGTGCACACGTGGCTCAGTAGTTTGGGTACCCTCCAGCTCGTGTGTACCTCCTGCTTGTGAAACTGGAGGTATGACTGAAGCTGCTTTCCTGTCATCTTCATTGCCTCCTCGACAGTTGTGTGGCCATAATCATGCCCCCCAAAGGCAAGGGCATGGGCCGCTGCAAGCCGCTGTTGGCACGCATGGTCACCCACATTTATCACAACCCTCCCGACCTTGTGCGCTGCATCTGTGATCTGGCGCTCTGCCTTTGCTGACCGCTGTGCTGCAGCTGTGGCATCCTCCTTACGCCGCACTTCAGCACGGAGCTGACCCATATGCTGCTGCAAATCATGAACATCCACAGTCTTCATGGCCTCCTTGCATGTGTGCAGGGACATCAACTGCAGCAGAGCTGGCAGCTCCATGTACCTGCCACCACCATGCTTCAACAGCTGCAACAAGGACTCCACTGGGGCATTGGAGATGGGGCAGGCAAGGTAGTACTGTTCGAGGTGAAGGCGCAATGCGGGGCTGCCTGGGTCGCCGTTCACAGCCATGGCACGAATGTCAGATGCATATTGACGCCAAGTGCCATAAGGGTCCTCTTGCTGCTGCTGCTGCTGCTGCTGCTGCTGCATCCGCTGCTGCTGCTGCTGCTGCTGCTGCTGCCCATCCTCAGGCGGCGGCAGCCGTAGCTCGGCATGGTACACCACATCAATCGCCACTTCCATGCGCGTAGCTTGGTCTAAGCTGCCGAGAGCAGCGAAGAGGTGGGGCAAGGCCATTTGAGCCTGCACATGATGCTGGTAGTAAGTCCACATAGCACCACAGTGCTCCTGCAAATAGGTCGCAAGCTGCTGCTTCTGCTGCTCGCGCTGATCTGCTGGCACCAAGTGTTGCAACTGGCTATGCAGACCTGCCAGAAGGGGCAATGTGTCCCAGGTCCCCAGACGAGCTAGCACATCCTGGGTGTGGCGGTAGAGCTCAAAAGCGTGCAGGCCGTCATCCTTGCTGGCCCTGCTGGCCTCCCCACAGGGCTCTCTTGAGTTGGAATGAAGATGTCAGTTGGTGAGGGTGCTGGGCTGAGCTGCTCCGCCATGCTGCCCATGGGCCGGCCATGGCTATCCAGCCTTCCGTAGCCAGCCTCTGCACACCGCCTCAACACCTCCACTGAGACGGGGTGTTGCTCCAAAACCAGCAGTTGCTGCCTCTGCTTGAAGGTGAGTGGGGAGTGGTGGGGGCGGCGTTTGTGCCGGTAGATATGCACCTGACCCTGGAGGCGGCGTCGAGCAGCCCGTAGGGAGTGATTGGTAGCTGCCGCTCTGGATGCCACCTGCTGCAAAGCCGTATGCTCACCCTGCAGGCCTTGGTGTGCTGCCTGCAGGTCGTCTAAGTCGCCCTGCAACCCATCCACGGTGCTCATGAGGGACTGCTCCACATCATGCAGCCGCTGCACCTCAGCCTGCAGGTCACGGTTTGTCGCTTGTGCCGTACAAGCTGCAGCCTTGATGTTGTTAGGGCAATGCAGATAGCCAGCCCTTGGCGACTTGTTTAGTGCATGGAGATGAGCACTCTTTGCCTTGCTTAGTTTCTTCTTCTTCATGGTTTGTAGTCGAGAGGTGGCTGAGCGGGGCTACGGGCTTGGCTCGGTGGTCAGGGTGATGGGGGGTGATGGATACGGAGATGGGTGAAGGAGAGGTAGGGGGGAGATGGGTGAAGGAGAGGTAGGGGAGAGGTAGGAGGCGGGGAGAAGGAGAGTTAGGGGGCAGGAGGCTGATGGCAGGCTGGGAGGAGGGGCTACTGGGAGCTGGGCGGGTTAGACGAGGTTGGGAGATGGTGGGTTAGGCTGTGTTGGTGGGGGCCACGTGGCGGAGTGGTATGCCAAGCTCAGTCGGCTTCTCGTGTACCTGTAGCCATCAGCATGTGTACCTTGTAAGCGGTATAACTTGTCACATACAAACCCAATGATTGAGTTGCATAGTGCCATGGACGCGTTAATGAGTATGCTACAAATGGTATGTGTGAGGTCAAGCTGTTTGTTCAATGGTGCAAAACATAAAGCGGATTATAGCTGGAGGGGGTGCCAAATCCCTACTGTGCCGCTCACCATTACAGCGATACAGCGCTGCCACACACAAACCCGGGTTCCTTCACATCCTCGCCAAGCGGCCTGCACCATCAGGAACCTCGCGCAGCCATGTTTGCCGGACTTCAGTGGTGTGCGCCACCAACATGTCGTGCATCGCTAACGGATAGCCAAGGACGTAGCTTACCGGTGTAGCTAACCACGGTCTGCGATTGGGACACATCCGGGGTCACATGTGGCTGCCCGCATCGAAAGACTCCGATGGCAATTCCAGTCTTACATTAAACGCGCAATATCACATCGCAGCAGACGCAACAAACGTTACATCAAAAGATTGAGTAGGTGGGCTGCAGTTGCATGAAGATTGCCAACCCCATGTTGGGAACGCCTGACCTGCCGGGTCGGCTGGGAGGAGGAGGCGTGCTTGGCGACGCGGCAGAGTCGCGGGCTAGCAGCAGCCCGATGCTAAACAGCTTGCGAGGTCTGTACGGCCCACGCTACGCGACAGGATCACGATCGAGAGCCCTATAATGGAGCATTTCATCGTGTTGGTCAACCTCACGTAGCAAATTCTTGGCTGCGTCATCGCCACTGATGCCATGGACCACGAAGCGGTCCATCGCAGCACCTTTTACGCAGGTCAAATAATTGTTTGACCACTTCGCGATTTTGGAAAAAATCACATTGTTTACTCGTTCGCGACTTCGCGAGGCTAAAAAAACAAATCGCGGACGCGAAACGAAAGAGAGAGTACGGTACTTACTAATTACTTGGTGTAACACCCAAGTACCTTCGTAACTGGGAACTGTTACACCCACCTCTCTCTCCCCAGCCAGCTAGGTAGCACAGTTTGTCTCTTAAACTCGCAGCCTGTGTCCAATCACAACTCTTGCTGTGCCTCCACCCTCATCCCCTCACCTACACCCCTCATCTTAGGCCTCCTTCCCTGGTCTCAGCATCGGTACCTCACTCCCTCCTGCTCTCACCAGGAGACAATGAATTACACAGGTAGAAGATGGCTCACATAGCAGGTGACGGCTCACAGAAGATGACTCAGAATACTGTTGCACCAACGACGCACTCACCACAGGCTCAGCCCAACCTAGCAGCCAGGCAGCACCAGCACTAGAAGTACCCATAGGCATGCCCGGTACAGCATTGTTTGGATGTTCAAATCTGAGCTTGTCATATAGCCCTACGTGTTAGGGTTAAGGGGATAGATTTAGAGGGATGGTCACAGCTCCTGTTTCCCTGCTGAAAGCGCCTCAAGCTTCGAGGCCAGACGAGCAGGGTTCGACAGTTGGTGATATCTGGTCTAAGGGCGCCCTTAACTGATGTCAGGGTAAACTACGGGGACCCTATACACTGTTCATACCCCAAAAAATTTTGCCGGCCTGCGGCCGGCTTGGAAGAGGCATGTTACCTTACAGCAGCTAACAAGGAGGCTTCAAAGGTGTCCTTTGGGACTCCACCTGCCTCCGTGCCAAACAAGGCCTCATCCACTTCATCACTTGACTCATGCTCTCACTCATGCTCTTCTTGCGCGCTCTCTTCCCCGCATTGTGAGCCCCCATGAAGGTGCTGGCACCAACAGAGCAGAAAGCCACAAGCTTGCCAACATCTAGGCTGAGGGTGTCAATCACACGCAGTATGACAGCTGTGATGTGCTCAGATGTGGCCCCCACCACTTTGACAGCGCATAAGAAAGAGGTGTGGTAGATAAAGGACGATGGCTCCAGATAGCGCACGTAGAGGAGCAAATGGTACTCAGTTCCCACGTCCGTGCTGCTGTTAGCTAACAAGCTGAATAGGGGCTGGCTCGTACAGCTGCTAGCTGTTGAGTGAGGAGGGTTCGGCTAATAGAGTAAAGGGCGGCATTGAAGTAACGGGTGGCACTGAAGTCATGGGGCATAGCTGGTGCCCCACTATGAGTGGCAAACTGGAGGTGGGCTGCAAAGGACATGGCTGAGTGGCCCCACAACACCATGAAGAGGGCTGCCAACACCATGCAGCGGTAGGTGCCTTGGACCACTGTTGTTGTTGCAGCCTTCGCAGCTGCTTTGATGGAGCTGGCACCCCCCCCAGCACGCTGTGCCATGCCGATGGCTTCTGAATGGGCCTTGCTCTTGGCGTGTTGGGCCAGCTCCGCCTCACACGTCACAGCCCCACCACCACCACCCGCCTTTGCGAATAGAGATGAGTTGGGCTTGTGCTCCAAGCAAGTGGAGCAGTGGGCTTGGGGGGTGCCTCTCTCGTTGCATCCGCCACTGAACCTGCACCATGGGTACTCTTGTGGCCTCTGCGGATGCTGGAAGGTGCTGGCTCTTGGTCAATGAGCATAGGATCGTCTGGGGCTAAGGCTGGCCACTGGCTGCGGGGTGGACGGAGCCGAAGAGGTTGGGCTGGAAGGGGAGGGGGCTGGGCTCCTGCCCTGCTGCTGCTACCGTGATGCTGCCCTGCTGCTGATGACGTTGCTGCCCTGCTGTAGCTGCACTGCTGCTGCTGCTGCTCCCGCTGCTGCATTGCTGTAGCTGCCCTGCCGCTGCTGCTGCTGCTGCTGCTGCTGCTGCTGCCCTGCCGCTTCTACCCTGCTGCTGCTGCTGCCGCTGCCCCTGATACCGCTGCCCTGCCGCTGTAGTTGCTGCCCTGCTGCTGCTCCCCTGATGCTGTGATGCCCTACTGCTTCTGTTGCCATGCTGCTGCTGCCATGCTGCAGCTGCCCTGCTGCTGCAGCTGCTGCTGCAGCCCTGCTGCTGCCGCTGCTGCCCTGCTGTAGCTTCACTGCCGCTGCTGCTGCCGATGGTGCAGCACTTTAGCAGCAGCATGGCAGCATTTTAGCCCTGATGCTGCCCTGCTGCTGCTGCCGCTGCCCTGCTGCTGCTCTGCTGCTGCTGCTGCTGCTGCGCAGCCCTGCTGCTGCTGCTACTGCCCTGCTCCTGCTGCCCTGCTGCTGTTGCCCTGCTGATGCAGCTGCTGCCCTGCTGCTGCTACCCTCCTGCTGCTGCAGCCATGCTGCTGCAGCTGCTGCCCTGCTGCTGCTCCACTGCCATTATGCTGCTGCCCTGCTGCTGCTACCGTGATGCTGCCCTGCTGCTGCTGACGTGCAGGACCTGCTGCAGCACTTATAAAGAATGCTAAATGGTAATTATCAGACATATTATACCCCAAACCAGTTTAATCCTCCCCGCATTGGGCGCATTGGGCTGACAAGGCCAGTTTCAACGGGAAAGGCGGGATTGCGGGCTGCGTGGTCTGCGCGGTTCAAGAAGTTAACATGAGTTAACATGTGAACGCGGAGATGTCAACGTCGAAGATGTCAACGATGCGATGGTACCCACCAAGCGCCATCTGAATTGTCATCTGTCGCTGGTCCGACGGAGTCTGCCTTACTTTCTTGCCTGGCTTTCCCCTGGCTATCTGATAACGCAGCCGTGAGTTAGGTTTGAGATATGTACGGGCGCAACTAAGAATAACAGGCGCCCGTAGATAGCCCGTGAACTCCCCCCCGTAACCCAAATTTTGAAAACCACGGGCCCCCGTACTGGGCCTTCGGCCCAGTTACGGGGGCCCTCGCCAAAATGGGTCAAAAGTACGGGCCCCGTACGGGGGGTCGAACCCTGCAGACGAGTCACCTCATACCTGCAGGGTCAGAAGCAAGGGTGGCTAAGGGGTGGCAGAGGGAGGCGCTACCTAGCGTGGCAGGATGGCAGGCATGGCGTGGGGTGGGTATTTAGAGTAAGGGCTCACGCATTGACAAAGACTAGCACAGTCACACTAGTGGTCACAGAGGCACAGATCTCATGTGTCTGTGGGCTGAAATTTTGAGAGATGGTAGTTTGCAGAAAATAAAACATATTTTCTTAGATTAAATATTTCAAAAAAATCAAAGGCGGCTGCGCTGTGGCCCTGTGGCTAGAGTGCAGGGATGAGTGCAGGGATAGGTTGCGGGCCACAGCGCAACAGCTGTTGATTTTTTCAAAATATTTTTCTTGCAAAATATGTTTTGTTTTTTGCAAACTACCATCTATTAAAATTTCAGCCCGATCGGACAAGGTTGGAAACACGCAGGGATGGACGCAGGGATTAATATGTAGGAGTGAAGGGGATAGACTTAGAGGGATGGTCACAGCTCCTGTTTCCCTGCTGAAAGCGCCTCAAGCTTTGAGGCCAGACGGGCCACCTCATACCTGCAGGGCCAGAAGCAAGGGTGGCTAAGGGGTGGCGGAGGGAGGCACTACCTAGCGTGTCAAGGATGGCAGGCATGGCGTGGGGTGGGTATCTAGAGCTAGGGCTTACACATTGACCAGCACTGGCACAGTCACACTTGTGGTCACAGAGGCACAGATCTCATGTGTCCACAGAACTGATACATTAGGCCTCACAAGCACAATCGGTCTATGGCATAAAGCCACATAACCAAATACAGCAACCACAGAGATAGCACACCGTTGCTGCAGCTGCTGTTGCTGGTTGTCCAGCCAGAGTAGACAGTTCAGAAGTGTGCTGCCGGACTTCAGGGTAGTCTGCTGCACCCGCCAGGCAGAGTGCCAACCTGCCCTGGCTGTGTGACCTCTCACCTGATGGCCTGGCGCCGCCGTTGCTTCAAGCCCATTAGCGGGTCAAACACGTAGTCGGTGCCCGGGGCAGGCCAGGCAGCCTCGTCAAAGTTGGCGTCAGCCTGGCAGGCGGCAGCAGCAGCAGCCAACGCCCACCAGATCCTGTTGAGGCAACTCTGGCAGCCAGGAAGCAAGCCAGCAGGCTGCTGTTGCCTGCTTTGGCAAGCATCGCATGTTGCACCTGCGGCAGGTGCCATGCTGAACTATATACCCAGCTATAGATGGCTAGTTTGACACTGCTACTGAGCATTGTCTGTTGCACCTTGCCGGCAGGGGTTGCAGCAGCAGCCACACACCAGGTGCCTCACGCACCAGTGGTGCGTGCCTACCTGTTGCAGGTGGTCCAGCAGCTTGGTCAGGCGATCCATCTCTGACAGGTAGCCGTCCACTGAGTCAGCTGCAGCCAGGCGCCAGGCACCAAGCCAGGGCTGTTGCTGCTGCCACTGCTGCTGTTCTGTCTGACGCTGTTGCTACTGTTGCTGCAGATGACGATGATGATGATGCACCATTCATCTGGCATCTGGTCAGTCAGCAGGCCATCAACTACATGTGCTGCATGCAGTCCCTGACAGCTGCACCCATACCCAATAAACAACATACCCGTGTGGTTTGTAACAACTTTTGTGCATTGCATGCAATTCCTAATGCAACATACGTCTGGGTCCCCTTGTAAACAACATACCCGTGTGGATTTAAAACATCCATTTTGCATTGCCTGCAAGTCCTAATGTACGTCTGAGTCAGTCCTACATGCCGCATGTCAACCCTGATGTGCCAGCCGTGGTAGGAAACATGCCAGCAGCTGATGTCGGTCTTTGGCAACGCTGGCATTGGCACGTGGGGTGGGTGGGAGGCCATTGCAGTGCTGCAGGCCTGAAGGTGATGGAGAGGGCCAGCAGCGGCATGCCAACAGACGGGGTGCCTGGCAGGGTTGCTGAGTCTCGCACCAACCGAGTCAGCTCGGCTTGGCTGTGACCAACCACCAGCGCTACAAGAGGTGCCTGAACCACAGCAATCCCACCTGGCCAGCAGGCTGAAAGCCCTGAGCAGGGCAGGTGAAGGACCACTTGTTGCGGTGAGCCTGGAGCAAGCGTTCGAGGCGCCAGTGCTGGGCCTCAGGTGGCGCCCCTGGGTGAAGCAGGCCACCCCTGGGGACCTCGGCATCTGGGTGGGCAAGGCCTGCAATGCAGCCCTGAACCTCCAGCGTTCGAGGGAGGCCCCATGGCGCCCAGTGGAGCTGTGCTGGTGGCCAGGCTGACTGGCTGTTGGATTCCATAGCATAGCACAGCCACTGATGGTAGGGGTAATGTGTGCCATCCTGTCACCGCTGGCATCCGGACCCCAGACAACAGAACCCCTAGTGTAAGGGAGGTGTGTGCTGTGGACGTCGCCACCGTTTTAATGGTGGTTCTACCCAGGATTCAGAGCCCTGTGCCCAGCCCAGCCTGTTGATGTATGGCCAGCTCGCTGCTGCGCCTGCTGCTGCTGCTGCCACTGCTGCTCCTGCTGCTGCTGCTGCTGCTGCTACTATGCCACTGCTGTTGCTGCTGCTGCTGCTGCTGCTGCTGCTGCTGCTGCTGCTGCTGCTGCTGCTACTATGCCACTGCTGTTGCTGCTGCTGCTGCTGCTGCTGCTGCTCCTCTCTTTTGATATAATAAAATACCCAAGTAGACAAGCGTACCACACCTGCTGGGTTGGGGCAGCTCCAAACAGCTGCCAAGCGCAAGCGGTGACACACGAGACATAGTTAGACAAAGGTTGAAGTGGCCACCTCTCCCAACCGCACCTGCCAACTGCCTCCGTGCCACATTCCCGAAACCGTTTTCCAATCTGGCTGTTGCTGCCGACGCGCATGCTCGCGTACAGCAGCCTAAGCGACGCGGGCGGTCGTAGCGATGACTGCATGCTCCGCAACGGCACATATTCAAATCACTGACGCTCTGCTGTGCACGGCCTACCTACTGTATAATTATATAAAGTGGGTGAAAGGTAGCTGGCTGGGTTAGCTACATTGTGAATCATCGAGCATTATATTTGGCGCAGTGAGTGCAAAGTTACAGCCGTCCTACTACCAGGGGTAGGTTTTCTGTTAGTTGGGGGCGCCCGAGCCATGGGTCACTGCGCGGCATGCCACAGTCATGAATTCAGAGCACGTAGCTAAAGCGTTTAATCATCGAACATCGGTTCGGGCGACGGAGCTATAGACAAAGAGCTGTGCTGTCCTGTGGGCTCGTCTTGTAGGCTCGTCACCTTGCAGCAGGTAGGTCCTGCTGTGCACCCACCCGTCCTAAGCTCTGCAGTACTCATCGTCTTGCTTTGCAATCTCTCTTGGCGATGTAGGATTGATGAAGAAGTCGTCAGCAGCCGACGTGAACAAGGGCAAGCAACTGCTGGGCCTGCAGGGCCTGCCAGCGAAACAACTGGATGCAATCCTGAGTCAGCTGGATGCAAGCAGTCGGCTGCAAGTCTTCAGGACCAGCAAGCTTCTGGCCACAGCTCTGCTGCGGAGGTCTCCAAGGATCCAGCTCACCTACCCAATCCAGCATGGCTTCCTTGGGCTTCGTGAAGACCTTCGTGAGCTGGCTCCCTTTCTGACTGAGGTCCTGCGGAACAGGCAGCAGCCAAAGCTGCACCTCACACTGCGACCAGTTGCAGAGCTAGCTGTTGCAGCATTATCTGATACGAAGCGTCTGGTTGCCCGGATGCTGGAGGCAGTGTCGCTGTGTGGGGCAGTTGACTGCCTGACTATCTGCTTAGAATACGAAGGATGCCTATTCTTTTTGGATCTTCCATGGGAGCCTGAGTTCAGCGCAGCCCTGGCCGCCTCCTTCCCTTCCCTGACGAGCCTGACCATCCGAGAGGCCATGATGAGCATGGATCACTTGGCAAATGCCATCAACCACCCCCTGCTGTTGCCACGGCTGCTGCACCTGGACCTCAAGCGCGTCACCATCACACATGAAGGCCAGCATGGCAGGTCCCCCTTCATTGGCAGCAGGCTGCAGAGACTCAGCCTGCGTAGTTGGGTTGAAGTGGAGGGGGAGCGTGAGTTCCTATCTGGACTGCTGCCCTTACCGCCCACCCTTACTCAGCTGGAAGTGACTAATGTGGACGAGCAGCCGTGGGATTGGGTCAGACTGGCAGCGGCTGTGAGCAGCTTGACACGATTGCAGCAGCTGAGGCTTACTAATGAGATCAGAGGTTGGTACGAGGGTGGGCCAGGGCTCAGAGCGCTGCTGCCAGCGCTGGCCCACCTTCCCCGCCTGCACACCCTAGTGGTGGATGATCATGTGGTGGGCCAGGAGCAGCTGGACGCCTTGCTGGCACTCACCAGGTCACAAGCCTGAAGCTCTTGACATTCTCTTGCCTGACCTCCTCCCGGGCCAGCGCAGCCTGCAGCTGGAGGCAGCTGGAGGTGCACACGATGGACTGGGTCACAGCCGCCTACCTGCCGCTGCACAGCCTCACCCACCCTCTGAACCTGACTCAACTGGTAGGGGTCAAGATAGAGGACGTTGAGATGGAGGACATCGAGGAACCGAGCATAGTGTTGCTGGCTGCAGCTGAGTTCAACCTGTGTGAGCGCAACAAGGCAGGGCTGGTACTGGGGGGCATGTGCCTGAGCAAGGCCTTTGTGGACCTGCTGACTGAGCAATACCTCAGCCGCCGCTCTGTGGCCACCAGCAGCAGCCCTGAGGGGCACATCACGGCAGCGGGGCCAGGCAGCAGCACTGGGCCGAGGGGCCAGCAGCGGGGGTCAGCAGCGGGGGCCCATCCTCTCATGCAGCGCCTGGGCCGTGACGTGAAGGTGCTGCGCATCACAGAGCAGGGACTGAGCGAAGATGATCTGCCATCAGCCTTAGCTGTCCTGTTTCCAAAGGCAGGCATTCAGTTCATGTGCGACTGGCCGTATACCATTGAATCCCCGCTGCTCCCAACCACCACCTCCCAGACCCCATGAAACAGAGTTGTTCCATAGCATGGATGTATCGTAGGAATCCCGTTGTTCATGCGAGTGCCCTAGTTTCATGAGCCGGCATTCACGCGGCCATCAGTGGCCAGCTCTCACAGGGCTGTCAGGTGTCGAGTGTGAGAACGAGTGACATCGCCTCCTGGTCAGCAGGTGTTAGCTGATATGAGCCTAGTGGCGCAATGCCTCCGAGGAAGCGGCCCAGTGCCTCGGAGCCAGATCCGCTTCCGATTGAAAGCCCGCGAAAACGAGGTGGTAGGCGACCGTGACCATGTGTATGCCATGTTTAGGCCATGTGCATGCCATGCGATGGGAACTCCACACAGACAAAAACACCGTTTTGTAGTGGTTCACAATTAGTGTGTTCGACTGCAATGAATGCTCAAGGTTGAGAGCCAAGGTGCTGTCAGGTGTCGACGTGCGTGTGACAAGGTTATGCTTGCTTTCTTCTCAAGCTGGGCTTCAGTTCTGGACTTCCTAATGTAGTTATTGAGATCTGGTGCTACTACTACGCTGTTTGGAAGACATTGAACAGTATGTGGATAGCAGTGGGTGTCCCTGCACTACTGGCGGCAATGACAACATTCGCATCAGAACGCAGCATCCTGGCGTTTACTAACAACTGTTACTCCCACCTCTCTCTCCCCAGCTAGCTAGGTAGCACAGTTTGTCTTCTAAACTCGTAGCCTGTGCCCACTTACTCTAGCTGTGCTTTCACCCTCATTCCACCACCTACACCCATCATCTCGGGCCTCCTTCTCTGATCAGGCTCATAGTGTTAAATGGGTGACAGGTACCTGGCTGGGATCATCAGTGGGATGTCAACATTATAAGATCTCAGTTGGGGGCGCCTGAGCCTGTGGCGGCTGGCCAGTAATCAACCTTCTGTCATCAACTGACATGTCGCCGACATGCAGCCGATTTGTCCCAGTTGAAGCAGCTACGCTAATGGTGCCAATGCGTCACGTTGCCGATGCGATACATCCTCAAGCGATACATGCTCAGCTGCTGGGCCTGCAAGATGCCTTGCTGCTTGCAGTGCTGCTGCAGCTGGATGGGAAGAGCTGGTTGCAAATCTGCAAGACAAGCAAGCGCCTGGCCACAGCCCTGCTGCAGTGCACGCCAAGGTTCCAAACCACCTACGCAAGCGCTGTCAACCATTGTGAGGCTGCATAAGACGGTTTACAGATTGCAGCCCTCCTGCTCCAGGTTCTGGAGATCAGGAAGCCACTGCCGCTGATGCTACAGCAAGACATCAATGCGCTACTACAGCGTGACACAGCCACCGCAGCCAGCACACTTGGGCCGCATGTTTGGCTGGCTAGGAAGCGCTGGGCCCCACTTCAGACAGTGTGTGGCTGCCTGTGGTCCAGCCAGACTGGCACAGCGTCACAGCTGCTCGTGGCATGGTGGAGAAACTGATGAAGAGCCAACGGAGAAGATTGACATGTCATTGATGCTGATGTCACACTCGGGCTGCTGGAACTGTGTCCTGTTGTGGACCGCCATACCATCAGCTTTCCTAAATAGGCTGGTTGCCTTTGGATGTCAGTGTACAACTCACTTTCGCCCTCACCAGTTTGACTTTGGTGAACTTCACCCTCACCACCACCCAGCTAGGCCAGCTGCTGAAACACCCGCTGTTACTCCCACGCTTGCAGCACCCAAACATCTGTTTGCTAGCGGTGCAACTTCCTGTGAGCTTCCTGTCATTGGCAAACTTGCCATCCTTGACTCTTCTGTTTCTTGTTGCAGGTTTGTGTTCCTTGGTGACAGTGAGCATGGTTTTGGTGTCGTCATATAGTGGCACTAGCAGCTACTGGGGCTTGAAAGCTGGTCTGCTGAAGCACTGGCGCAATCGGTTGACGTCAAGAATTGGCTGCCTGGCTGAAGTCTACAAGCAGGGCACAGGGCATGATGAAGCCCGGAGCCAAGGGTACAACATAAAAGAAGATGGGATACACCGCTTGCCCTCACCCAGTAGGAGTTCAGAACTTCCTGTAACGCATATCAATAGGGATCGTCCCATCTACGTAGATCTACGTAGATCTAACGTTAGATTAGATGGTTAGACTAGATCTAGCAAGCCAATCTAACGTTAGAATCGTCTAATCTAGTCTAACGTTAGATGGGTCGGGACGGTCCCTACATATCAAGGTAGGTAGCACAAAGATGCACATGAGCTTGGTATAAATGCATGCAAGTAATTATTGTTGTACTGCATCGCTTGGCAAACTATTAGGTTGCTGCTGCTGCTGCTGAGAAACAGCGGTAGCTGGGGCAGTTACATGTCGCTGTCGATATCTGCAGCCGCACCCGCACGCCGCACGTCCACCTGCTACTGAAGACATCGCTGTACTTCGCTGTAAGGTTTGCTTACCAGCTCTTGGCTTATGGTGTGGGTGGCCTGCGCATTGACGGCTCATTGACGGGGCATTGACGGGGCCACATTATATCGCAGGCTAACACAAGCCTGGGCTGTCGTCCATAAGTATGAGCAGCGGCACTCGGCTGCTGGACCTGCCAGATAAGCTGCTGGGTGCAGTAGTGAGACAGCTGGATGATGGAGAGAGCCGGCTGCAAGTCTTCAGGTCCAGCAGGCGCCTGGCCACGGCCTTGCTGCAGCACACGCCCAGAATCAAGATCACCTATCCCCCAGATGGAAGCTGCCCTAACTTTACAGATGAAAGTGACCCTGATGCCATTGAGTACATCGATTGCTTTCCACTCTTCCTGGATGATGCCCTCATGGCCAGAGGGGAGGCTCTGCAGCTCACGCTCCAGCCTGACCCCAAGCTGTTGAGTGGAATCGAGCAGGATGCAGCAGCAGGAGTCAAACTGCCTCGCGCAGCTCTGCACTGGCTCGTCTACAGCACAGTCATGTCTGTTTATGAGTGTCCTGCACCAACCACGCTCAAGATCTGCTTTAACCAGCGCAGCGGGATGTACTACCCTTGGAATCTAGCTTATTCTGAAACCCTAGCAAAGTCCTACTCCTGCCTGACCAGCCTGACCTTCAGTGGCCTGGTGCTGGCCCTGGCCCAGCTCAGCCACCTGGTCAGCGACCCAGTGCTGCTCCCACAGCTGCGCCACCTGGATGTGGCTGATGCGAAGCTGTTGACCGTCCCAGACGGAGACCAGCTCCCTGTCAGCCCCTTTGCCGCCAGCCAGCTGCAGAGCCTGAGCATTTCTTGGACAAGCTGGGAGCTGCTGCCCCACCTGGCGCCCTTAGCCCCCCACCTTACACAGCTTCAGGCCTCGTATGTGTGCTTAAATGCGCTGACAGCGAAGGAGGAAGAGAAAGCGCTGGTCACCAGCAACCTAGCCGCGGCTGTGAGCCCACTCACTGGGTTGCAGTGGCTGCACCTCGACTTGCTGAGTGATTACAAGGTCGTTGCGGCGCTGCTGCCGCTGCTGGCCCAGATGCCCAGCCTGCACACCCTGCTGCTGAGCGGTTCAGAGGTGGAGGGTGACGCCCAACTGGATGCCCTGCTGGCACTGACACAGCTCACCCGGCTGCGCTGCTTCAACATCAGCGACCTGGCCTGCTCCCGGGCCAGCGCAGCCTGCAGCTGGAGGCAGCTGGAGCTGAGGGACACGGACTGGGTCACAGCCGCCTACCTGCCCCTGCACAGCCTCACCCACCCCTTGAAGTGCTCTATCCTGAGGCAGCCCAGGGTGGATGGGGAACAGCTGATGTCCACGCTGGAGCATAACCTGTTTGAGCAAAACAAGGCAGGGGTGGCGATCAGCTCCTTGCACATCACTAAGGACGGATTCAATGTGCTGACATATGGGTCCCTCGCCCACAGCGTCCGTACTGGCCAGCACCTCCCTTACCTCACTGTGGCCTGCAGCAGCTGCAGCAGCCACTCAGGCCCCGGCACATCCACCAGCCTGGCCAGCAACATCACGCCAGGGGGGCCAGGCAGCAGCAGTGGGCAGCGGGGTCAGCAGGGGGGGTCAGCAGCAGCGGGCAAGGCTTTCATGCAGCGCCTGGCCCTCTGTGCTGACGACTTGGTGAGACCGAGACCGGCTTATCCTCAACCCACCAGCGCACTCTAGCTGCCTTGACATTCCTACGGGATTACCTGGGTCACTGATTTCTAGAAGGAATCCACAGTGGCTTGCCCACTGTTACAGCTTGCAACATTGCCATCAGCCAACAAACGTGATTGATGCCGGCCTGTAAGGACTGTGCCAGATTATTGTGATGTGTCCATACCCATTCCTTGCTGCCGCAGGCATGGTGTTTGCATGAAAGTGATGTGGTGGGCCTTTTGTTCTCACACATATCAGTTTTCAATCAGTGATGTGATTGCATGGGATTACGCAGAATGCATAGAGTAAGGACGAGAGCCAAGGAATAACGATGTGACCCAAAGGGCTTCCCACACCTGCTTCACCCACCCCCTCCCAGCCAACACCTGCTCCACCCACCCCCTCCCAGCCAGCCAAAACCTGCTCCACCCACCCCCTCCCAGCCAACACCTGCTCCACCCACCCCCTCCCAGCCAACACCTGCTTCACCCACCCCCTCCAAAGACTTGCGAAGACAAGGGGGGGGGGGGATGTGCTACAGCAATGATGTCATCTTGCACCGCTTATGCCACGGTGCTGAGGGTACAGACTGGAATTTAGCTTATTCTGAAACCCTAGCAAAGTCCTACTCCTGCCTGACCAGCCTGACCTTCAGTGGCCTGGTGCTGACCCTGGCCCTGACCACCACCCAGCTAGGCCAGCTGCTGAAACACCCGCTGTGCGCTGGCTCGTCTACAGGTTCTTTGGTCGGAGTGCTATCGCCTCCTGTGTATAATTAGGAGCTCAGCAGGTGTTAGCTGATATGAGCCTAGTGGCGCAATGCCTCCGAGGAAGCGGCCCAGTGCCGCGGAGCCAGATCCGCTTCCGATTGAAAGCCCGCGAAAACGAGGTTCGTCGTAATCGCAGAGTGGTCCGCTGCAACTGTGCAGTCCGGTGAGCTCCGCGCTGCTCACATCGCTGCTGTTCATGCCAGCGCAGGTCCTAGCGTCCCTCCAGCCAAACAACGCGAGGAGCGAAGGGCTGAATGGAAAACCCAGCGCCGACAGGTGACCGCCTTGTATGCCCCCGCACTGTTCGTGTCCCCGCTTCGTTTGTGTCCCCGCATGATGTGCCGGCCCTGTCAAAATGTGCTTGGTCGCCGCAGGTCATCAAAGTCCCGGGTGACGCCGTGCTGCGCGGTTGCAAGAAAACCCGCCGCAAGCTGATGGCCCATTTCCAGCTGAGGGCTGGGGTGCACCCCGGGGTACCCCAGCGCCCCTACACCTCCAGCCGTGCAGCCTCCCCGTGCACTGGATGCTGCACCCCTACCCCCACTCCCCCTGCGTTTCCCTGCTCAGCCAGCCAGCATGGCTATGGACTGGGCTCCTGAGGCTGAGCCAGAGCCTGATCCTGAGCCAGAGCCAGAGCCTGAGCCTGAGCCTGAGCCTGAGCCTGTCCCAGCACCACCCACCCTGCGCCCACCCAGCGCCCGCATTGCTGCCCGCCACCCCCCACCAGCAGCTCCTACTGGGCCACCCATGCCCCTTGACTGCGAAGACCCAGTCATGCTGCAGCAGCTCACGGTGTTTTGCCTGTACTTTGCTAACTCCAACTTCCGCACCCCCTACGACCAGCTGCAGCGGCGGCTTGGGCGCCCAAGGCAGAACCTACACTACAGCATCAAGCCAGCCTTTGATGATCCCAGCAACCAGGAGCTACTGGCCAAGCTGCAGCAGCTGGGCAGCGCCAACTTCACCGGTGACCTCAACACCATCAACCATCACTCCATGCAGCTGGCGGTCGCCATGCAGCAGCACTACTCCAACCCAGGCAAGTGGTGGTGGTGAATAGACTCTGGAACTGGACCTTGACATATACCTGACCTGACATATACCTGACCTGACATATACCTGACCAGACCTGACATAGACCTTACATATACCTGACCTGACCTGACCTGACCTGACCTGACCTGACCTGACCTGACCTGACCTGACCTGACCTGACCTGACCTGACCTGACCTGACCTGACCTGACCTGACCTGACCTGACCTGACCTGACCTGACCTGACCTGACCTGACCTGACCTGACCTGACCTGACCTGACCTGACCTGACCTGACCTGACCTGACCTGACCTGACCTGACCTGACCTGACCTGACCTGACCTGACCTGACCTGACCTGACCTGACCTGACCTGACCTGACCTGACCTGACCTGACCTGACCTGACCTGACCTGACCTGACCTGACCTGACCTGACCTGACCTGACCTGACCTGACCTGACCTGACCTGACCTGACCTGACCTGACCTGACCTGACCTGACCTGACCTGACCTGACCTGACCTGACCTGACCTGACCTGACCTGACCTGACCTGACCTGACCTGACCTGACCTGACCTGACCTGACCTGACCTGACCTGACCTGACCTGACCTGACCTGACCTGACCTGACCTGACCTGACCTGACCTGACCTGACCTGACCTGACCTGACCTGACCTGACCTGACCTGACCTGACCTGACCTGACCTGACCTGACCTGACCTGACCTGACCTGACCTGACCTGACCTGACCTGACCTGACCTGACCTGACCTGACCTGACCTGACCTGACCTGACCTGACCTGACCTGACCTGACCTGACCTGACCTGACCTGACCTGACCTGACCTGACCTGACCTGACCTGACCTGACCTGACCTGACCTGACCTGACCTGACCTGACCTGACCTGACCTGACCTGACCTGACCTGACCTGACCTGACCTGACCTGACCTGACCTGACCTGACCTGACCTGACCTGACCTGACCTGACCTGCATGCAGAGCGCTATGTCAAGCTCTACGCCAAGGCAGCCAGGGCCAGGCTAGGATGGAGCGGGGAGGAGGCCCAGCTCTTCACCAAGCTGACGTGTGGGTACAGCCTCAACACTGACAGCCCTGAGCTGCAGGCGCCCCACCTGGACAAGGCGCATGTCAACGACCTGATGGAGGAGGCAGCCAAGCAGCGGAGACTGCTGGCCCTGGAGGAGGGAGACTCTTTGCAGGACAACGTAACCCTGCCCTGCCGCATGCGCCATGCGGTGCATGTATGCAGGTGCCTGGAGCAGTGGCAGCAGCCCCCCACCACACCCGTGCCAGGCAAGCCAAAGCGTGGCGGGCGTAGGCTGGGGCCCCGGGTCCTGACCTGCCCACCCCCCTTCACCCTCACCCCCTTGGCCAGGGCAGGGGTGCACTTCGTCAAGGTGGACAGCAGGGTGTTGCATGGGGTGTGCCAGCAGCTGGGGCTCACAAGGGAGAAAGAAAAGGTGTTCACCGCAGAGCCAGCCCGCAGCAACCATTGGGACAGGTGGTTCAGCACAGGCAAGCTGGCCAACCAAGGCTTTGAGTTCGAGCGGACAGTGGAGACCGATGGTGTCAGTATATGTGTGCACTACACCCGCCCCCTCCCCCCTCCTCCTGCCCCACCCTCAGCAGCAGGCCCCTCCAGCAGTAACAGCAGCCCAGCGGCAGCCCCAGGTGCAGCAGCAGTATCGGCCCATGAGTTGGGACTGCCCCGCATTGGCAAGGGCCTAGCTGAGCAGCGTGAGTTAATGTTCAACCCAAACACTCAGATTGGGGTGGGCATCGACCCCGGCGTCACCCAGGCAGTCAGCGCAGCCTCTGGGGTGTGGGACCCGATGACAGGCCAGCTGCAGGCAGACCAGCTGCGCCGGTGGAAGCTGACCAAGGGCGAGGTCAAGCATGGCAGTGGCCTGAACAATGCCCGCCGTGACACTGAGCGGTGGCTAGCACCGATCAAGCCCCACCTCCAGCACCTGGCAGCAGCCAGCTCAGCCGGCACCTCCCTGGAGGCCAACCTGAAGCACATCACCGTCACCCTGGCCACCTGGGATGCGGTGTGGGAGGTGTACCTGGACCCCAAGTGGGCACGGCAGCGGCTGAGGCTGTACGGAGCCCAGGACCGGACACTGGAGCAGTTCTTCAAGAAGGTGAGGGTGGGTGGGAGGGTGGGTGGGAGGGAGGGTTAAGGGCTGGGAGGTGGTGAGTTGGGCATGACATGAAAAGGTAGTTGACTGTGCCATGCCTAACCTGGTGCCACCATGTCAGCCACCATGTGTGTGCCTTGTGTGCATGGCTGCAGTTGGAGGAGGGCATGGCGGAGGTTTCCATGGAGCGCCATGGGCATGCCAAGCAGCTTGTGGTGTTCTTTGGCGCAGCTGGCATTGGCAGCAAGGGAGGGTGGGGTGCTGATGCGGTGTTGCGTGCCTGCTGCAAGGTGGTGTGCAGGCCCAGGGGGACAGACCAGCGGCGGGGCAGGGTGGTGCTAGTGGATGAGCACCGCACCAGCCGGGTCAGCTCAGCGGTGAATGGCCAGCAGCAAGCGCAGGGCCACCAGGCCCGCAGGCTTGAAGCCACCAGCAGGGCAGGTGGAACCCCGCCTAGTGCGGACAGCCTGGAGCCAGCAGCGTGACAAGCCAGTGCGGGGTATGATGTGGTGCCCAGTAGTGCCCCCCCGCAAGCCCCCACAGGCCCCACTCAGCAGCCAGGCAGCCACACAACCTGCAGCCTCAGAGCCAGGGCCCAGCACTCCCCTGCCAGCCAAGCGCAGCAAGCACACCAAGGCTGAGCCAGAGGTAGCTGAGCCCACCAAGGGCAAGGCCCAGGGCAAGGCTGCCAAGGCAAAGCCAGCACCACAGCCAGGCAGGTGGCTGGACAGGGTTGGCAATGCAGCATTGAACATGCAGCGCATTGGGGAGAGCAAGTGGCGCCCGCTGGAGCTGTGCTTCTGGCCAGACCAGGGAGCGCTGCCAGCCAAGGGCAAGGAGTACCCTGGCCTGGGCTACAAGCGAGTGCGAGACAAGCCACCCAAGGCCCAGCAGCAGCAGCAGCCTGCTGTGGCACAGTAGTGTGTGCCCCCCCCCCACCACTTGAAGCTGTCACCAGCTTACACTTAGTGCATGTTTTGTCATGCCAACTCTACGGTGTAGCCCTGTCACAGGGGTCAGGCAATGCTGTAGGTGGTAGGCGACCGTGACCATGTGTATGCCATGTTTAGGCCATGTGCATGCCATGCGATGGGAACTCCACACAGACAAAAACACCGTTTTGTAGTGGTTCACAATTAGTGTGTTCGACTGCAATGAATGCTCAAGGTTGAGAGCCAAGGTGCTGAGGGTACAGGCTAACATGGAAAATTTCAACATGGAAAAGATGTTCGACTGTGGGTAATCTCACTCTGCTACAATATGAATGTAGCATCCTCGGTTACACCCCTTGATGACCACAACACTCGTGGAGAATAAGGCCGAGTCGGCGATTTTAGGTAAGGGGTACTGCAGATAGCCCTTTCAAAGGCCGTTCCATCGCCATATGTTTCATGATTTTAATCGACGTGGTTGGGCTGTAATCGGCCTTTAGCTGAAGGTGCAGAACCTTGTGCAGGGTTTCGCCAAACCGTGCACAGGGTTTCAAATGGCTCAGCCCCTAGGTGGCCGTCAAGCCAGTTCTTGACCCTGTGCAGGGTTTCATAGACCGTGTGCAGGGTTTCACTGACCGTGTGCAGGGTTTCATAGACCGTGCACAGGGTTTCATAGACCGTGCACAAGGTTTGGTGTGGCTCAGTTCCTAGGCGTTTCCGACCGTGTGCAGGGTTTCGCTGACCGTGTGCAGGGTTTCAGAGACCTAGTGCAGGGTTTCATTGACCTAGTGCAGGGTTCCATAGACCGTGCACAGGGTTTGGTGTGGCTCAGTTCCTAGGCGTTTCTGACCGTGTGCACGGTTTCGCTGACCTTGCACAAGGTTTCAAAGACCTAGTGCAGGGTTTCATAGACCGTGCACAGGGTATCAAAGCATGAGTGTATAGTCAGCATTGGCTTACAACCTACATGCCTGCTGACATCTGCTGCCTCATGTGGCCTCATACATCAATGTAACATCATACGGCATCACCATTAGAGTCATTCCTAGCACACAAACTGACTCATGGCTAACAACTGCTGTTTGCACACTGAAACTGGTGCTGCCAGGCATGCACCACATGACACAAGCCACTAGACTCAGGGCTGCACACGCCATGCACCTCTCATCTCATAGCAATTGACACACAGCTACACACGCCATGCATTGCTCATCTCATACCAGTTGACTCATGGCTACTCAAACTATATACTCACGACACACAGCAGCAAACACATGGCTAACGAAGCCATGCACCTCATGACACATGGCAGCTGGCTCGGGGCTACACATGCCTTGCCCCACCTGCCACATGGCAGCTGTGTCATTGCTTGGGATAAGGGAAGGGCTGTTGCCCGGCTGCTGCCTTGTAGTGATGGCCTGGGAGGTGGTGGTGGTGATGGGGGGAAGGGTGCACCAGCCGCGCTGCAGCTGCCTCTTGGCTGATCATGCCTTGCACTACCTGCCCCATAGCAACTGGCTCCTTGTTGCTCTTTTAAGGCTCCTTGTCGCTCATGCCTTGCCACACCTGCCACATGGCAGCTGGCTCATGGCTACACACGTCATGTAGCACCTCATGGCTGCCACTCCTAGCTGCCGCTCCAGGCTGCTGCTCCGGGCTGCTGCCCTGGGCTGCTATTGATGGCCTGGGAGGTGGTGGTGGAAGTGGGGTAAGGTGAGGGTAAGGTAGGGGAGGGGCTGCAGTGTAGCGGAGGAGGGGGGAAGCGGAGCGACACGGGTGAGTTTGTGGGTAAGGGGAAGGACAAGGGAAGGGTGTGACCATTAGACCTGCAACAAACAAGGGGCATGCTAGCCATCAGGCTTGGTACCAAGAGCCACAAATCTGCTTCATGCTGGCCACTCACCGTTTGCTGGGGTGGGGTGGGGTGGGGTGGGGTGGGATAGGGGAGGGGTGGGGTGGGCGAGGGGTGGGCGTGTGACCGTCACACCTGCAAGCAACAAGGGGCGTGCTCACGGTAAGGCAGGGCAATGGGGGCCACTGATGTGCAAGGGGCTGGCCACTCACTGTTATCTCCATGTGCCATTGCTGACTCCTTGCTGCCGCCTTGTTGCCTGCTGCTCCTCCCTCCTGGCTGTGCCTCCTGGCTGTGGGGGGCATGGGCCTCTTGGCCTTGGCCAACCACTTGCCTTGCCCATGCCTCCTGGCTGCCACTCCTGGCTGCCGCTCCTAGCTGCTGCTCCTGGCTGCCGCTCCTGGCTGCTCCTCTTGGCTGCTCCTCTTGGTTGCGCCTCCTGGGGAGTGGTGGGTCTGGCAGGTGGTGCCACCAAGGGTGAGGGTAAGGGTGTGCACTCCTGTCCTGGGTCCTGTCCTGGGTCCTGGGTACTATGTGCACTCCTGGCCTGGGTAAGGGTGAGGGAGAGGAGGAGGAGGGGGGTGTGAGGGAAGGAGGTGAGGGGGAGGAGGTGAGGGGGAGGAGGGAGAAGAGGCATGTTGCTCCTTGCTGCCGCTCTGGCTGCTGAGCTGACCATCACACCTGCGGCAAACAAGGGGCGTGCTAGCGGTTAGGCTGGGTACAAGGGGTCACTTATGTGCGTGGGGCTAGCCACTCACTGCTTGCTCCATGTGGTCCCTTGATCATTACTTAGGGGGAGGGAGAGGGGGAGTGGGGGGTCTGGCAGGTGGTGGTGGGCAGTGTGGTAGGGAGGAGGGAGGAGGGAAGAGGGAGGAGGGAAGAGCGAGGAGGGAGGAGGGAGGAGGGTACACTTTTGCTCTTGTCTCTTGTGGTTGCTGCTTCTGGCTGATGGAAGGTGCCACTGTGCCTTGGCACCGAACCTGCTCAAGCAACACATGGCACATGACACATGCCACGCTCCAACCTCGCGGTCGCACCTCAGAGTCGCATCTATGCATCGCACCTTTGCAAGCTACCTTTGTGCCGTCCGCCCTCAACTCTGTGCTTGATCATAAATACCCTATTCCTTTCGCTGATCGCTAATGGCTGCGAAAACGAGCTGCATGCTGGCCTCTTGGCTGACGACTGATGGCTGCGAAGGCTAGCTGGACCGCATTTCATGGCCGGCTGCGAGGCTGCGCATTTGGGCGCTGTTGATGTCGCTGCTGCTGAGTTTGGGATGGACGTGTCGCGTGTTGCGTGTTGCTGCGGGCTTTGCGAGGTCGACATGGTTTCCTCTCATGGCGCCTCGCGACCTCATGGCACACCAACGGCATGCTTGGTGGCAGCTAGCGCAGATCTCAATACCAAGCCCGTCAGTGTTCGCGCTCTTGCATGCAAGTCACATGCACAATTGATAATTGACTCTGCAGTGCGAGACCCTGCACAAGGTCAGCGAAACCCTGCACTAGGTCAGGGTTGAAATCATAGTAGTTGCGAGACCCTGCACAAGGTCAGCGAAACCCTGCACTAGGTTAACGAAACCCTGTGCTAAGTCTGAGTTGACTTAGGTGAAATCATAGTGGTTGCAAAACCCTGCACAAGGTCAGCGAAACCCTGCACAAGGTTAAGGAAACCCTGTGCTAGGTCTGAGTTGACTTAGGTGAAATCATAGTGGTTGCAAAACCCTGCACAAGGTCAGCGAAACCCTGCACTAGGTTAACGAAACCCTGTGCTAGGTCTGAGTTGACTTAGGTGAAATCATAGTGGTTGCAAAACCCTGCACAAGGTCAGCGAAACCCTGCACAAGGTTAACGAAACCCTGTGCTAGGTCTGAGTTGACTTAGGTGAAATCATAGTGGTTGCAAAACCCTGCACAAGGTCAGCGAAACCCTGCACAAGGTTAACGAAACCCTGTGCTAGGTCTCAGTTGACTTAGGTGAAATCGATGCTTGGATCGAAACCCTGCACAAGGTCGGCAAAACCCTGCACTAGGTCTCAAAACCCTGCACAAGGTTAACGAAACCCTGCACACGGTCAAGTGAAACCCTGCACAAGGTTTCAAAGGCTAAATGTGCCTAAAAGAGAGAATTAACCGTGTGCAGGGTTTCAGTAAACTGGCCCCCATTCCTTACTGGCTTTGACTTTGCACATGCTACCTACTAGGTTGTGCTTCTATTCTGATGCCTGACAACTCCTCATACTCAGAAATTTTTAAAAGTCACTTCAGTCAGTTAGCACCATCTCCCTTAGCCAAATTCGGGGTGAGAGCCCAGCCGCTGGTCCAGCAGCTCCGCAATGACCAAGAATTACACTTTGGCCCAAGGGAGTCTTCTCCTCCACTAGGTCACAGCAGCCTACATGCCAAGTCTCAGACCTCAACTCGCAAGTTTGCCGAGCCAGCCAGCCCTTATTTGCCAGGAGTGAAATCCCACACAGGTGGCATATTCTCTCTAACTGTAGACCACTGGGCACCTCATCAAAACTAAGCGCTTGATGCATAGAAGGCTTTTTCATCTTGGAAAAAAGTGGGTATTCTCACTCTGTAACGATTCAAATGTAGCGTCCTCGGCCACACCCTTGATGACGACAAACCCCACACCGGTGGCACATTCTCTCCACCCAAACTGTAGATCACTGGGCATCCCATCAAAACTAACAGCTTGATGCCTATAGGGCTAGTAGCCTGTCGAAACTACTAGGCCCTATGGGTTGTTGTGGGCCCTGCCATCAATGCCCCGCTGGTACTCTGCAGCCCGGTGCCATCTCTGCCTGACCTTGGGCAGCCGGTCATTGACTAGCTCGTAGCACTGCTGGTACTCATTGCCAATGGGGGGCACAGATTCCAGGCCCTTCCAGCTGCACAGCTCCAAGGGGCACTGCACGCTCTCCCCAACCACTAAAAGTTGAGGCAGGCATTGGTGTCACGGTCCAGCCACCTGCCCCGTGGGGGGGCTTGGGGCATCACAGGAGCCAGATGCAGAGGTGCAGAGATGCGGGAGGAGCTGGTCCTGGGCTTGGGGAGGGGGGTCTGAGCAGGTGGCTGGTCCTGGGCAAGAGGGGGGTGCCTGGGCTGGGGGAGGGGGGTTGGGCGGCACCTCATGGCACCACATCAGGCCCCGCACATGCTTACTATGCCGCTGGCTCCAGGCTGGGCGCACCAGCCGCTGGATGGCCTGGCCTGCTGGGATGAACCCATCTGCGGGCCTAGGCCGGCCTCGTGGCAGGTGCAGCTCACAAGGCTGGGGGCCATGCACAGTCGAGCTGACAGGGCTGGTGCGGAACTCATCCACAATCACCAGCCTGTTAGGTCCGGCAAATGTTCTGGGCCTGCTAGGCTGCTCCACCACCTTGCAACCCCCCCCCTTACCTTTCACTCACCCTTGCTTAAACAGCCCGCTCCCAGGAACAACGTCAGCCCCCTCACCCAGCCATGATGTTTGCCCACCTGCAAGTGTCAGGTGAGGTAAGGTGGGGCGAGGTTGGGGCGGGGCGGGGCCTACCGACAATACTTACCTACTCATACTTACCTACCGACGGTGGTACCATACCTACCGACGGTGGTATTAATAAATACAACCACACTAGCCACATAGCCTGAGGCTGTGTCAGTGCACTGGGCACATAGCACTGGGCACTGGGCACAGGGCACATAATTCATGGATGTTCAAGGAGAGCCTTCACTGGCAGCGAGGTTGGGCTGGTGCTACTGCAACTTTACGCTCCATCTGGCGCCCTTGGCCCACCACCTCAAGTAGCTGGCAGTAGTTTCTGTTGGAGAAGAAGCAGAATGTTACGCCAGTGTTACTGGGCCAACCGCCACCTACCAGCCAATGCTTATTAACCAACTGACTGCCTTGGACATGTCCAGCTCAAGCACCATGTGAAGCTCAGCGGTGGTCAGTGGTCATGTCAAGTCATATTGTTACAACAGCTGCGCGGCATATCGCGAGTGCTGCACGAAGCCTTCCATGCCCTGCTGATCGTCGCATCGCTTTGCACAAATGTCTAAGCTGGTGAACATGCGCCGCAGCACTCAGCTGCTGGACCTGCCAGAGGAGTTATTATGCGCGGTGCTGCGACAGCTGCAAGATGGGAACAGTCGGCTACAAGTGTTCAAGACCAGCAAGCGCCTGGCCACAGCCCTGCTGCAGCACTCGCCATCCATCCAGCTCACCCACCCGCTAGCCGTCGACCTAGTATGCAGCCCTGGGGACGAAAGGTGCATCCATCCCTTCCTGGCCCAGGCTCTACTGACCAGAAAGGCACAACTGGAGCTTACATTACAGCCAGAGGGAAAGCTAGTTGCCCACAATAAGGGATTGGCAGACAGAGTGCTCGCCAGCACCCTGGGCGCAGTGGAGCTGTGTCCTGCAGTGACCCACCTCACTGTCAGCTACCCTGAAATGAAATTGCCCCTCTTAAACTGGAAGCCAGTGTACAGCTCAGGCCTGGCTGCCTCTTATCCCTCCCTCATCAGCCTCACCCTCCGGTTCCTGGATCTGAGTACCTGCCAACTTGGGCGGTTGGTCAGCCACCCAGCTCTACTCCCACTCCTGAAGCACCTGGACATCAGTGAAGCTAGCATCGTGAACAAACCCCAGCCTGCCTCTAGCCCCTTCACTGGCAGCAGGCTGCAGCAGCTGAGCTTGGGCTGGGGCTACTGGGACTTCACGCCCCACCTGGCACCCTTGGCCCCTCACCTGACTCAGCTGGCAGTGGTTTCTCTTGAGTCCAATGACTCGGGCTTCAGCGGATCCCTGTCCAGCCTGGCGGCAGCTGTTGGCACATTGACTTGCTTACAGTCGCTGGAGTTTGGCATCAGTGGGGTGGAGGCTGGTGATCGGTTTTCAACTCTGATGGTGCCAGTGCTGGCCAGCCTTCCCAGCTTGCACACCCTGCTGCTGATTCAAAAAGTGGAAGGTGATCAGTTGGATGTGTTGCTGGCAGCGACCCAGATCACCCGCCTCCAGGTGTACAGCATAAGCTGCTTGGTCTTCTCCAGGGTGTCAGCAGCCTGCAGCTGGAGGCAGCTGGAGGTGGAGGAGATGGACTGGCTCTCAGCCGCCCACCTTCCACTGCACAGCCTCACCCACCCTCTGCACCTGGCTCTATTGGGTGGAATGGACTCAGTTGGGGTGGAGGTGCTGGCTGCAGCTGAGCTCAACCTGTGTGAGCGCAATAAGGCAGGGCTGGAGGTGGACGACATGTGGCTGGGCAGGGGCAGCTTTGACCTGCTGACTAAGCAGCATGTCAGCCGCAACTGCCCTGCTGCCCAACAGGCCCCCCACCCCACTGAGGCCAGCAGCAGCTCTGGACAAAAGGGGTCAGCAGCAGGGGTCCAGGCTCCCATGCAGCGCTTAGGCCGCTGTGTGAAGAGAGTGGTCCTCTGGAGCGGCCATGGCTGGACCGAAGAACTCACCCCAGCTAATTTGCAAGCCTTCGGAGCCTTGTTCCCCAGAGCGAGCCTAGCACTTACCTGCTCTGCGCACACTTGATGCCACAAGCATTCTCTTCTCCCTCCCTGGCGTAACACATATGCATCGCTAGCGCTTCAGCTCCCTACACATATGCATTGCTAGCGCTTCAGCTCTGACCCAAGCTACCTCTGTTGCTGCGTCCACGGATGAACACCTTGAGGCCTCGCGCAAGAACTGTGTTTTGGTTTGGGGCTACCAGGGGGGTGTAAGCAGGCCAGCCTGGTGCTTGGTTGGATGTGGGCAGGGAGCCAGTGTTGAGCATGGTGGTGTTGAAACGAGGCCGGTGAGCAGGCTGCTACAGCGGTAGGGCATGAGGGTGATGGGCCCAGGACAGGCGCAGAATGTTTTGCCAAGGCATAGGCACAGGTTCAAACCCTACTATGTCCACAGTGGTTGTGGGTACCATAGCCCATGTGCGGCTACCAGAGGGCTCTTGATCCCAAACGTCAATGAGCCAGCTGCTTTTGGTATGGCTCCTTGTCTGACCTAGAGCGGCACAACAGGCGTTCTAAGTTACACTATAGTTGTGCTTGTCCTACGTTGTCCTACGTTGTCCTACACTATAGTTGTGCTTGTCCTACGTTGTCCTACAGTCCTGATTACTGGGCCGACTGTAATTGGTTGTCGATTGTTAATTGTAAACGGTAGTTACCAATGAACTGACTGCCTTGGGCATGTGGACCTCAACTTGAGGCGGACCTCAACTTGAGGTGGCATGTGGACCTCAACTTGAGGCTAGAGTCCACACCAGTGCTGAGATAGTTCACATGGGTTGAGCTTCGGATTGAGCTTCACATATTTCTTGGTGCTGCTCAGTTGTCGGTGGTCATGCCAACAGCCGTAAGTCATATCGCGTTGTTTTGCACGAAGCCTTCCGTGCTCTGCTGAGCGTCGCATCGCTTTGCACAGATGTCTCAGCTGGTAAACATGCGCCGCAGCACTCAGCTGCTGGACCTGCCAGAGGAGTTGTTGAGTGCGGTGCTGCGACAGCTGCGCGATGGGGACAGCCGGCTGCAAGTGTTCATGACCAGCAAGCGCCTGGCCACAGCCCTGCTGCAGCACACGCCATCCATCCAGCTCACCCACCCGCTAGCCGTCGACCTAGTATGCAGCCCTGGGGACGAAAGGTGCATCCATCCCTTTCTGGCCCAGGCTCTGCTGACCAGGAAGGCACACCTGGAGCTCACATTACAGCCAGAGGGAAAGCTAGCTGCACAACCAAAGGCAAGTGGACTGCTTGCCGTCACTCTGGGCGCAGTGGAGCTGTGTCCTGCAGTGACCCACCTCATTATCAGCTTCCCTAAGGGGTTGCCTCTTATCCCAGTTTACATTTGGAAGCCGCTGTACAGCTCAGGCCTGGCTGCATCTTATCCCTCCCTCACCAGCCTCACCCTCCAGTCCTTTCAGCTGAGTTCCACGCAACTCGGGCGACTGGTCAGCCACCCAGCTCTGATCCCACTCCTGAAGCACCTGAACATCAGTAAAGCTAGCATCGTGAACAAAGCCCAGCCTGCCTCTAGCCCCTTCACTGGCAGCAAGCTGCAGCAGCTGAGCTTGGGCTGGGGCTACTGGGACTTCACGCCCCACCTGGCACCCTTGGCCCCTCACCTGACTCAGCTGGCAGTGGACTCTGTTGAGTCCAATGACTCGGGTTTTGTCGGGTCCCTGTCAAGCCTGGCGGTAGCTGTTAGCACATTGACTTGCTTACAGTCGCTCAAGTTCAACTTGGATGGTGGGGAGGCTGGTGACTGGTTTTCAACTCTGCTGGAGCCAGTGCTGGCCAGTCTTCCCAGCTTGCACACCCTGCTGCTGCTGCAAGAAACAGTGGCAGGTGATCAGTTGGATGTGTTGCTGGCAGCGACCCAGATCACTTGCCTCCAAGTGCACAGCATAGGCTGCTTGGCCCTGTCCAGGGTTTCAGCAGCCTGCAGCTGGAGGCAGTTGGTGGTGGAGGAGATGGACTGGCTCGCAGCTGCTCACCTTCCACTGCACAGCCTCACCCAACCTCTGCACCTGGATCTATTGGGTGGGATGGGCTCAGTTGGGGCGGAGGTGCTGGCTGCAGCTGAGCTCAACCTGTGTGAGCGCAATAAGGCAGGCCTGGAGGTTGAAGATGTGTGGTTGGGCAGGGACAGCTTTGACCTGCTGACTAAGCAGCATGTCACCCGCAACCGCCCTGCTGCCCACCAGGCCCCCCACCCCACTGTGGCCAGCAGCAGCTCCGGGCAGGAGGGTTCTGAGGGGTCAGCAGCAGTGGGCCAGGCTCTCATGCAGCGCTTAGGTTGTTGTGTGAAGAAGGTGAGCCTCAATACCAGACTTGGCTGCATAAAACTCAGCCCAGCAAATGTGCAAACCTTCGGTGACCTATTCCCCAACGCGTTCCTAGAGCTCAGCCATGCACACTCTTGACATCACAAGCATTCTCTTCTCCCTCTCTGCTGCAATGCCCGTGCACTGCCAGCACGGAAGTTCTGACATGTGCTGACTTCGTATGTACCTGTGCTGAATTCCTGATCTGAGGTGCACTGCCAGCGCTGAAGAGACTGAAAACATACGGACAAGCCCCTTGCGGCCTCGCGCAAGAACTGGGGTTTGGCAGTGGGGCCGCCACGGAGCTGCATGTAGGCCAGCCTGATGCTTGGTCGGCTTTGGTTAGGGGACCAGTGTTGAGCGTGGTGGGGTGGTGACGAGGCTGGTGAGCAGGCTGCTGGGGCGGCAGGGCAAGAGGCTGATGAGGCCAGGACAGGCGCAGATTGTTTTGCCAAGGCATAGGCACAGGTTTGAATCCTATTGTGTCCGTCTAAGGCTCCCAGAGTGCTTCTGATCCCCGATGTCAATGGACCAGCTGCTCTTGGTATGGCTTCCTTGTCTGACCTGGAGCAGTACAGCAGCCGTGTCTGACCTGTAAGTCATGTATAGCGCGACGCTAGACCTGCCGGATGAGGTAGCGGTGTACCAATGGTACAGCGGCCAATCCTACAGGCTTTGCATGTTGTAAACCGACCGCATGCACAGCATGCAAATATGCCCATACTGACGCCCATCTTAAGCCATACCCACGCCATGATGCTGAGCCTAAAGAGTCTGTGCGTGCCGTGTGCGGCGAAGTGCTTGAGGCCGGTGTGTTCTGTGCCAGGTCGGCTCCCATCGGCAAGGAATGTGACTCTACCTTCGCCACCAGCAAGCTTATCTACACACCGACACACTCTCGTAGCACAGCCCCGGCCCCGCGCATCCTGGCATCGCGCAGCCGCAACCGCAGCAGCGGGCTCTGCTGAGGCAATCAACGACCCCAGCGTGGATAACCGCATCCCCGTCACAGTGCGTGGTCTGACTAAGCTTTTGTTTTGCATGCTTCCGTGCTAGGCTTACCTCGCACCCCGCGCTGCTTTTTCAGGTTATCACTGGCTTCCTAGGCTCTGGGAAGACGGTAAGAAGTAGCTACGCTCCTGCCCTGCTTGTGTGATCCAGAGCCACCTCAGTGCAGAACACCCTTGATGCTACAAACCGCCACTGAAGCTTCCTCACATGGTGCATACGCTGACCACGCTGTGCTTGTTTCCCTGTCTGCTTGCATGAAGACCCTCCTGAACAACATCTTGACCCAGAACCATGGCCGGCGCATCGCTGTCATTGAAAACGAGGCGAGTGCTGGACTATGCCTCAGACCCTCCATTGCCTCTCACTGCAGGACTGGGTGTGATGGGCCCCCCACAGTTGTTCCCCGCAGCATCCCTTAGTATCAAGGTAGCAAAGCCAGGGGTCGCAGTGGGTTGGCGCTAGTGGGCATTTGCACGATACCAACAGCTGTGTTCCAAGCTGGTGTCATGCCCCACCAGCGTGCTGTGGTGGCCATGCTGGATAGCTGTGTGATGCCTGCTGCATGGTGCCTGGGCAGTTTGGCGAGATCGACATTGACAGCGAGCTGGTGGTCAAGCAGGAGGTGAGTGGAGGGTGGGGAGCCTTGTAGGTGGTGGGCAGGGAGGTGGTGGGTTGGGAGCTGGAAAGCTGGGAGGTGGTGGGTAGGGAGGTGGAGGGCAAAAAGACGGTGAGCAGGATGTGGCTGGTGGCAGGAAGTGACAGAGGGCAGCTACATATAGGGAGGATGAGGTCACAGGTGAGCACCCATTGCCTGGTAGAGTAAGAAAGGGCTGTAGTAAGAGTGGGAAAATAGGGAATACTGTGCTCAACATGCTGCCCTACCTCCCCTGGCTGCCCTGCCCCGCCCCGCCCTGTCCCACCGCCCATCCTGCTTTGCCCCGTGCTCCTTCCAACAGGTGGTGGAAGGCAGCCGGGACACCGTCATGCAGCTGAGCAATGGCTGCCTGTGCTGCACTGTGCGCGATGACCTCATCCAAGCCTTGAACCGGCTGGTGGGTGGTGCTGCAGCTGCAGGCACAGGCTACCAGGAGCAGCAGGCTGAGAGGGCAGTGTAGGCTGAGGCCGGCAGCAGGTTGAAGAAGCAAAGTCAATGCTAAATGCACTTTCACAAAATGCAGGGCAGCAGTAGCAGGCAACAGCTGCAGGGTAGAGAGAGGCAGGTGAGCCTGTGGGCATAGATAGTCAGCGACATGTCAGCGGCTTCTCTGTCCCTGTGCTGACCTGTGCTGCTTGTTGCTTGCCTGGGCTCCTGCCTGGGCTTGCCCCTGGTGTGTGCAGTATGACCGCCGCTCAGAGTTTGACCACATTGTGATTGAGACCACCGGGCTGGCCAACCCCGCTCCCATCATCTCCTCCTTCTTCATGGACCGCAGCTTGCCTGACAAGTGTGTGGGCAGGGGGCGTGGAGGCAGGGGGCGTGGAGGTGGAGGTAGCAAGGCTGGCTAGGGCCAGGGGCCAGGGTGGCTAAGGGTGTAGTGGCGCAAGGGTGGGGTAAGTGTATGAGATGGGCAGTTGTGGGTCAATAAAGGGCAAGGGCAGGGGCAGGACCAGGGCCATAGGCAGGGGGAGGGGCAGGGGCGGGGGGCCGGGCTAGGGGCAGGGGCCGGGCCAGGGTCAGGGGCCGGGACAGGGTCAGCAGCAGGGGACTGCAGCAGGGTCAGCAGCAGGGGTAATGGTAAGTTGTGACTGAGTATTGACTGGGCTAGCATTGAGCTAGTTATAAAGATAGATCAGGCTCCAACTTCAGGCCTGTTCGTTGTCGTCATCATCACCTTAGTATGACCTCCAATACAAAAACGACCAATGACCACCACTATCAAGACTAACCATGGACACTTGGTCGTTGTAAATGGTGAAGAGAAGTGGTGCTGGTCATCATCAGTCTCATCATCATCATCCAACAGGCCTACTGTCACTGTATTGGTGCTGAGAACTTTGGGCGTGGGCGGAACCAGGACTCAACTGTGCCAGCACCAGGACTCAACTGCAGCAGGCCGTTGAGAACGGGGCTGAGGGTGCTGACAAAAAGCCTGCGTTGTAGGTTCTCACTGTACTGAGAATCTGGGGTGCCGGAGGCAGCTTACAGACAGCCTGCATTATGAGTTGGCCAGCCCTCCCAGCAGCCTACTGCAAGCGAGGTAAGGGGTTCTGGGCCTGTGAGTGCAGGGTGAAGCTGGACGGGGTGGTGACGGTGGTGGACGCCAAGCACATCTCCCGCCACCTGGACACACCCAAGGAGGCAGGGGTGGTGAACGAGGCAGTGGAGCAGATCGCTTTTGCGGATCGCATCCTGCTCAACAAGACTGACCTGGTGCGCTGCCCGACATCATCATGGTGTTAGCAGCAGCAGCAGCAGCAGCACATGGCATGCACCTTTTGGCATTGCTGCCACCACTTTTTTGCCCCAAGGCGCTACTGGCACATGGCTGGCTACTGGCGGGTACCAAAGCCCACAGTCTGCACTGATCCCTGAGTCTGACGGTTGCGCTGCCTGAGGGCAGGCGGGGTGTCAGCGGGCTGGCAGGCCCACTGTCGGTCAGCTGCAGTGGGCTTGCTTTGCTTTGAAGTGCTGAGTATGAGGCTGGCGGGCGGGCGGGCGGACAGGCAGGCAGGCAGGCAGGCAGGCAGGCAGGCAGGCAGGCAGGCAGGCAGGCAGGCAGGCAGGCAGGCAGGCAGGCAGGCAGGCAGGCAGGCAGGCAGGCAGGCAGGCAGGCAGGCAGGTCAGGGGTACCCTGGTGTTGTGCAGGTTGACGCTGCCAGCCTAGGGCCGCTGGAGGCTCGGCTGCAGGCCATCAACAAGATGGCGACCATCACCCGGGCCCAGAGGGCGCAGGTCAGTCAACTGGGGGCCGCAGGACGCCGCATGCGTGCTCAGGGTTTGTTGTGTGGGTAGCATCTGGGGTGAGGGGTACAGGGGGTTGGGGTTTAGAGCAGTCTGAGGGGTAGATGGGGTTTGGGGTTAGGGCAGGGAACAATGTTTGCAGCAATGGGGAGGGTTTTGGGCAAGGGCCTGAGGGGGGTGCGGTGAGGGCAGACCCTTAGGACTGGGGTGTGGGCAGGCTTAACGGAGGCTGCTTCCCAGGAGCAGCAGTGACCCCCAGGTTTTATGGGTGCCTCTGTGCCTGGGGCTGGATTTAGCAAGACATGGTATACTTGTCTTAAGCAAGGCATAGAGACCATGCTGCAGACCATGCTGCACACCATGCTGCACACCTGCCCCGTATGCAACATGCAAGCATGCAAGCAGGGCCAGGGGCACAACCACTATCACCACACCTGAGGGCATGCCTCTGTGACAAGTCGTGGGCAAGAGCATACACATCTAGTACCTGCATTGCCTGGCTTGGTCCTGTGTAAGAGCTGGCTGAGTGCCATAAGTACAGTGCCAGTGTCAGACACAAGACTTAGACAGACACAAGACGAATAGAGCGGAGGGCACAACCCACCAGGATGGCTGAGCTTGTGCTGGGGTCATGACAGGCCAGCGTGTTGGCCTATGGGAGGCCAAGATAGGGGGCTGGCTGCTCTGCGTTGACTGCACTGGGTTGGCCGCCCTGACTTAACTGCTCTCACTGGTAGTGGGTTGACTGCATTGAGAGGTGAGAACACAGCCTGGGTGTCAGCCTGGCCTTGCTGGGCTGGAGCTGAGGCTGAGGTGCTCCTACTCCCCTTGTAGGTGGAGGTGGACTACGTGCTAGGTGTGGGCGGCTTTGACCTGGAGAATGTGGAGAGGGAGTTGAACATCACCCTGCAGTGGGTGCAGCCAGCCCATGTACCATCAGGAGCAGCTACTGCAGCAGGAGTAGCAGCAGCAGGAGTAGTAGCAGCAGCAGCAGCAGCAGCAGCATCGCATGGGATCTGTCACACAAGTCTCAAGACCGTTGGGGCAAAGTAGCTTGGGGTCATCAAGCCCTGCTGCTGCGCCTGCTGGGTCTGCCTGAGTGCCTCCCCTCCATTCCTTGAGCTACATTCCTGCTGCTGCTTGCAGGCGCGCTGGCCACAGCCACAGCCATGACCATGACCATGACCACCACCATCATGACCATGACCACACTGGGCCAGACTGCACCCATAAAAGCCATCAACACGAGCACAGCCATGCCAGCAGCAGGTGGGCCGCCAGGTTTTGAGCTGCAGCCCTGGCACCAGCCGGTGCAGCCCTGGCCCTGGCCTAGCAGTGTGAACCCATTCCCCTGCATGCTGCCATGGAGCGTGTCACCAGCCTTCATGACCAAGTTGACACTGAGCAAGGCCGTCATTGCACTGCCAAGACCCTCAGGGTTAGGGTCATGAGGCATGTCACCAGCCATGTTGCCAATACTGGGCAACATAGGGCAAAGCCATCATTTCACTGCTGATGCCTCAGGGTCAGGGTATGGGCCTCCAGCCAGCCAGGGCCCAGGTCATGGTCTTCCATGGGCTGTGCCAGCAGCAGGGCCCTAGGTCACCAGGCCTCACAGGCAGCCAAGGTCCTGGCGCTGTGAAAGGGGGCAGGCCTGCTGTCCTGAAGCACTGACCCGCAGCAGTGTGGGGTTTCTGGCAGAGGCTGGCATACCTCAGCGTGTGAGGTGCTCAGCACCCATAGCTTGCCTGCAAAGTCAACACCGGTTGCGCTTGGTTGCGCCTGCCTCGCCATCTCTGGATGTCGTCATTATCTTCAGGGTATGCATCTCCGTGCAAGCCAGGGTCGCAGCTCACCCAGGTCTGTCATGGGCGGTGCCAGCAGCAGGGTCAAGGCACCATCATCACATGGTCCTGTGGCCTCATGGCCATGCCAGCACCAAGGCTAGGCACACCGCTGCCAGAGCACACCACTAGGGCCACTGTTGTGCCGTTGGCAGCATCCCAGCCTGTGGATCAGGCCTGTGGCCAGGCCATGCCTTACACGCCCTTCTCCTGTGGCGGCAGATAGCTAGCTAGCCAGCTCTCATGGTGCAGGGCCAGCCAGTTAGGCCACTGGCCTGGCCTGGTCTGGTCTGGTCTGGTCAGTGCCAGTCTTAGGTGAACACCTGCTGGGTGGCCAGCTGCGCCAGTTGCCACCAGTCACCCCTACTTCTGATACTATCCTGGAATATCAGGGACATTCCTGATCATCCTAAACACAAGGTTGAACTGCTCCAATCGTAGCCCCAAGCCGCCTAGACTCCACACTGCTGCCTGACATGCTGCTGCTCCATGCAGCCATGACCACCACCACCATGACCATGACCACACTGGGCCAGACTGCACCCATGAAAGCCACCAACACCAGCACAGCCACGGGCAGGCGGCCCTGGTTGAGAAGCACGATGACAAGGTCACCTCTGTCAGCCTGCTGCTGGAGGGCGACATGGACCTGGACAAGGTTGGTGGGCAGCAGGCAGCAGGCAGCAGGAGCGGCATGGGATAGCACTTAGGGATAAGGCAGCAGGGCTGGATGGCTGGGAAGCAGCCAGGCAGCAGCACTGCTATACAGGCAGATGGCAGCAGGCAGCAGGGTCTGCTGGTGGCTGGCTGGACTGGACTGCCTGGCTGGGCTGTGGTGCTGATGACAAGTGGCAACAGCAGGGTAAACAGCAATCACATGATCAGAATGGTGAGCAGTGGTAGTTGTGGTGGTCGTGGATGACAGGGTTTGAGCAAATTCCACTGAATACGCGGTAGGCACCAGGGTACAGCCCAGTGGGTGGTTGGTTGGTTGGTTGGTTGGAGTCACTTGGTGTTGCATTGCGGCAGTGGTGGTGGACAGGAGGTGGTAGTGCTGAAAAATCATGAGCGTGGCCTGCCCCTGCCCCTGCCCCTGCCCCTGCCCCTGCCCCTGCCCCTGCCCCTGCCCCTGCCCCTGCCCCTGCCCCTGCCCCTGCCCCTGCCCCTGCCCCTGCCCCTGCCCCTGCCCCTGCCCCTGCCCCTGCCCCTGCCCTTGCCCCTGCCCTTGCCCCTGCCCTGCCCCTGCCCCTGCCCCTGCCCTCACCTTTCCCTCCTGGGCCGGCCTGACCAGGTTAACTACTCGCTGGGCCTGCTGCTGGAGACCCGGGCGGAGGACATCTACCGCATGAAGGGCCTGCTGTCCATCTCCGGCTCTGACTACAGATACGTGTACCAGGTGAGGCCAGGGGCCACTGCAGGCGCCACCTCACTGCCAGGGAGGCCAAGGGGCCAGGCTGGACTGCGAGGTCACTGTCATCAGTGCCAGGGAGCATCAGCGTGGAGGGCGGGGTGAAGAGCAGGATTGTGCTGGCAGTACAAGGTCTTGTAGCCCTCCCTTGGCCTCAATCTGCCTGGATGTGGACAATGGCACTGCTGCTGCTGTGGTGGTGGCGGCAGCAGCAGACAGCAGCAGCAGTGTTATTGAGGCAACTCGTGCTGCTGTCTGCAGTCTTGCCAGCCAGTCTCTGTGGTGCCAGCCTGCTTGCTCTGTGGTGCTCAATGGTGCTAAGTTGTGGCAGCCCTGCTTGACAATGAGTGGCATGACCCTGCGCAGGGCGTGCACCAAATCTTTGAGGGCACCCCTGATCGCAAGTGGCGGGAGGGGGAAAAGCGCTGCTGCAAGATGGTGTTCATTGGCAGGGAGCTGGATCAGGAGGCGTTCAAGGAGGCCTTCACATTCTGCCTGGTGAGCGCTGCCACCACCATGCACATTCATGCTGCCCACTGTCATGAGAGCAGCGCCTGCCGCATTGAAACTGGTGGCCATTGCGGGCACACAGGGCGTGTGCAACTCCTGTACATTTGTGTGCTTGCAATGAGCCTCTGATTTGTGGTGTGTCCAGTTCAAGATAGTGTGAGCCTGTAAACGCTGGTGAGCAAACCCTGTGCCAAGATGACAATGCTGGTGGCTTGCACTTGTGTGCAGGTGAAGGAGGCCCAACCATCAGCTGTTTGACAATAGCAGGCTACCGTCATTGTCATGCATCATGAGATTGTGGCATCTAAGTGGCAGGCACTCTTAGTAACTGGTTGTAATGTGCGAGGGTCGTGGAAGAGTGACAAGCCCTAGTTAGCGCCTGTTGCCGTCAGTTGTTGCTCTTGTACGTCTTAAACACAGCCATTTGGCAGTTCATCATTTCTTTTGTTCGACGTCTGCTTCGATTGGGATGACGACAAGCTGACAAGCCATAGTTGTTACAAATCAAAGATCCTGCTAGCCACGACATCATGCGTGACAAGGAGGCGCCTCCCATGTTGTTATTATGATTGGTCACCACTGACTCTACATGCTTATTCACCACAATGAAACCCACACCGAATTCAGTACCAACACTAATCCCAGTAGGACTATTTGCTTGCTTGGGAACAAGGGCCGCAAACGTATGCCAGCTAGCTGAGGACTGACGCGCTTTGCTTCAGTCATTCACGTCGATGTAGACCCTCTTCACTCAGTGACCCCACTCAGTGACCCAGGCGTTGCATGACAGGGTAGACCCTGGCTGCTGCCCCCTGCTGCCCCCCTTGCCTAGTGTGGCTGCCTGGCTTGACGTCGGACATTTTCCCCCGGGTCATCGAAACCTGTCGATTGTTGCAAAATCGATGGGGTCATCGAAATGGGATCGATTGCGGTCGAAAGCGATCGAAGCTGATCGAAATTTGAGTCGGACATTTTCCCTGGGGTATCGAAACCCGTCGATTGTCGCAAATTCGATGGGGTCATCGAAATGGGATCGATTGCGGTTGAAAGCGATCGAAGCTGCATCGGACATTTTCCCCCGGGTTATCGAAGCCTGTCAATTGTCCCAGAATCGATGGGGTCGTCGCAACACGGTTGCGGTTGAAGGCGGTCAAAGCTGGTTGAAAGCTGCCGAGTCCCCCAACAGAGGGCAGTGTAAGCGTGTGCTACTCGAAATACATGTTCGACATTGAGGAAAAGAGAGACTCATCCCAAAACAGCCCTCACGACGTCGCAAATGGCCACGCAGCCAGCATCAAAGGCGAGCTCGCAGCCATCTACGCAGAGCTCTGCAACGCAACGTATCCAAGCCAGCATCGCAGCCCCGTCTCTAGGCAGCCAGCGTGGAAGTTAGGCGTACAGCCATCTACGAAGCTAGCTCGTACAGAACGTAGCCACGCATCGCTGCCAGACACCTCGATCTGGACTTGCAACCTCGCAGCCTCGCAGCCCCGCTCACAGCTAACGTAGCCAACCTGACCACACAGCGCCACACAGACAGCTAGCTACGTTCATGCGTCTGCGACGGCGTGGTACCGATGAACGGGGATGCGGTGTCATGCTTTCTCAACATGCGCATATTCTTGCTTGTGCAAGTGCTTGAGCTTTTGTGGTAATGTGGAGTTGTGGCCATGAGCTACAACCAGGACTTGTCTTGTCACCAGACATAGCAGTCGCCACCACTACCGCCACCTTCCAAACATCCCGCTTGCAGCTCCCTTCCTTGTCACTCTCTCATCCTCCCACCTAGTGAAGGGTCATCATCATCCTTCCCTGTCACTTTCCCATCCTCTCAGTTAAGGGTCCTCAGCATACACAATCCCCCCCCCCCCCTCCTCCCAGTAGACGGTGAGTGGCTAGCCCTTTGCATGTATGTGGCTCCCTGGTCACACCCTTCCCGTCCCGTCCCGTCACCGTCCCCCACTGACCCTCCCTGTCTGTCATCGCACCTGCTTTCCCCCACTTCATCGCAACTGCCTTCCACCACTGTCATCGCACCTGCCTGTCATGCTCGCTGGCAATCTGGCAACAGCCTTCAACCGGCGAGTGCCCTATGCCAGCTGGTGAGTGCCTATGTCATGCAACACGTGACAGCCAGCCTGGTAGCATGTTGTGCCAGCCTCACTGTAAGCACGCTCCTTGCTTGCTGCAGGTCTGACGCCTACACTCCTGCCCCTTGCCTCATTCCCCCTTCCCTACCCTGTCCCACCCCATCCCTACCCTTCCCTCCCTACCCTTCCCAGCAGCCAGAAGAGAGCTCAGGAGCCTCCCCTCCCCCCCCCTCCCCCCCCCTCCCCCCCCCTCCCCTCCCCTCCCCTCCCCTCCCCTCCCCTCCCCTCCCCTCCCCTCCCCTCCCCTCCCCTCCCCTCCCCTCCCCTCCCCTCCCCTCCCCTCCCCTCCCCTCCCCTCCCCTCCCCTCCCCTCCCCTCCCCTCCCCTCCCCTCCCCTCCCCTCCCCTCCCCTCCCCTCCCCTCCCCTCCCCTCCCCGGCCCTCCCCGGCCCTCCCCGGCAGGTGTGTGGCAGTTGTGGAAGGGCGCAAACAGTCAGGAGTCAGCTGATCTCTCTACCCAACCTTGCAGCCAAGAGCAGCAGCCAAGTTCAGCCAGGAGCAGCAGCCAGGAGCCAACAAGCAGCCAAGGAACGCAGCCTAGAGACGCAGCCAAGAGCCGTGGCTTGGAGGCGAAAGAGGGGCAGCCATACTGGGGCAGGAGGATGCCAGCAGCCAAGAGTTAAGGTGAGTGCAAATGTTGTTGAGGTGTTTGGCCAGCCTGCCCACCTCTAGTCATGCATGTCCTGGTTTGTTGATCACAAGCATGCCCCTTGCTCGCTGCAGGTCTAACAGTCACACTCCAATCCCATTGCCCCTTCCCTCTAACCCTACCCTGTCCCATCACCAACACCTCCAAGTCTCCTACGCCCCCATTTCCCCCCTCCCCCTCACTTTCCCCCGACATTGAAGTCCCCTCCCTACCCTACCCAGCAGCCAGGAGGAAGCCCCCTCTTGTCCCTCTTCTCCCTGCCCAATCTCATTCCTCTTCTCCCTCTCCTGCCCTCTTCTCCCTAACCTCTCTAGAAGTGGCTAATCACCTACCGGTAAGTAGCTGACACCCAGCCCAGCTGGCCTCCTGCCCCTTGGCCTCTTCCTCCGTCCCTCTGCTGTCCCACCACCACCACCAGTCCGCAACCCCGTCTACTTCCCCCCAACCCCATCGGGCAGCCTGGAGCGGGCAGCCTGGAGCCAGCGCTAGTAGTAGCAGCCAACACAACCCTCACTAGCCATGCCATGCCCGCACACAACAATGACCCATCCCATCCCTCTCTCAAGGGGACAGCCAAGCCATGAGATACACTACCCACCCCCACACCATTGATCAAGAAGTGATGCAATACCATGGCTGTAGTGCATTTGATGGGTGCCAGACTAGCTACATGGCTGACCGACGGCATGGCATGTTTGCCTCTTGCAGGTCACCTCATTGTTTTTGTCAGGGTTCCCACAGGGCGCACCTCACAAGGGTACTAGTGCCACACTGCATGGCATGACCAGCAGGCTTTGAGTCCTAGAAGCATGCCCAATATCGAGGCAGCAAGCCTGTTGCTTTGGATGTAGGCTTTGTGCTTTGGCACTAGGCCTTGTACTTTGGCAGCTTGACCTTGTGCTTTGGCAATAAGCCAGTGTAACATCGATGAGTTTCCTGCATCGATCCCCCATCGAATCGATGGATGGAGCCGACTCGAAACTGCCTCAAACATGCCTCGAACATGACTCAAACATGCCTCGAACATGCCTGAAACATGCCTCGATCATGCCTCGAAATCACAAAAATCGATACCCCCATCGAATCGACAGCCTACCCCATCGAGATTTTGGATCGATAGTAGCCGGCGTCGGTCCCCCTCATCGGTCAACGATCGAGGCGGGATCGACGGGGGGGAAAATGTCCGACGTTCCATGACGTGGTGTGCCCTGCCCCGCCCCGCTCCGCCCATGCCAGATGTTGTTCTTCGGGCAGAGCGAGCAGCCTGTCTATTGAGTCCCGCCAGTCAAAGGTCTGGCAGTAGTGAGTCGTCACGGTCAATAGGTCAACTAGGTCAACACCAGTGTGCTTGCCGGTGTGCCTCAAGACTCAGAGGAGTCGAAAGACTGTTCTGGTGAGCCGGATGGGTGGTGCGTACTGCAGCAGGACTGTGGCCAGCCGCCTATTGGTCTTACACATCTGCATCCGGCTGTTGGCGTCGTCAAGCTGGTGCAGCATTGCATCCGGAGGTTCCTCTGGTAGACTCAGCATCTGGGGTTGGCTGTTCATGGTCCAGCCTGCAGCGCGACCTGGGGCATGTGTTATAGGATCGTTGATAGGCGTACAACTGATGTTAACAATATGCAGCAGCCCTCGTTATTGATGGCGAGCCTGGTGTGTACTAAAGAAAGCCCAAGCTCACAAAAGTGAGGCACGACTTCTTACGACTATTCTACGGACGTCCTGTAGATCATGGTACTATACTTCACTTCGTGAACTGCGCCTCTTCACACCAAGGAAAAGTGAAACACGACCGGGCGTGCCCCAAACAGGCCAAGACGCAGCTCGTTCACAGGCCCCGTCTACCTACTCTAGAAGCAAGGTATGGCGCGAATCGGTGTATTGGCTTTCATCGCGCTGCTCCTAACGAGCATCGCGCGCGCCGATGAGTTCACGGAGCTCTTCCAATGGGTCAAGGACAATGGTGGGATGGTAAGTGGCGGGCGGGCGATTTGGCGAACCTGACAGATCGCACACCTCATTGGAAATACGTGCATGTAGGTGAACGTCGCCATCAAGACAAACAAGGACGGCGTCCGAGGCCTATTCACCACCGCCCCCGCAAAGGCGGGAGATTTCGTGGCGACCGTCAACTCTGCATGCATGATCAATGCAGGAGCCACCACCGGCAACATCATGGTTTGTTTGCCCGATTCTTTCCCATCATTCTTTCCCATTCGGTTCTTTCCCATCATACGGTATGACATACGACCTGTAGCTTGTGATACAGATAGGATGCAAGTGTGTCCCTGGTGCTGTCATTGTGGCCATTGGCACATCTTGCTGAAGCAACTCCTCGCCCTGACATGTCACATCCTCAGCTTGGCAGGTCCAGCTGTCTCATCCATGCTGGTGTTATTCCCTGCCAGGCCCATGCCAGCCTACCATGCCAAGCTGCTCAGCCCTAGCACCACAGGGCCGCAGGGGCTGCCTAGGAAGCTGCCCCGCCCAGATGGTTGCATAAGGACCGTGGTGTCCCTGCCCGCTCTCGTGGTGTGCAGACTGGCACTCTGCTGGTGCTGAGGGAACTGTTTGACCCACACTCTCGCTTCAAGCCCTACATCAAGGCAAGGGACAGTGGGTTAGTGCAGATACTGGCACCGTCGCCTTGCACTGTGATCATCAGCAGCGTACCCTGCCAGCATCATGTATGCCATGCATCAGGAGTTACCCTGCCTACCATACCCTTGACCTTGATAATGCATGCCAGTGAAAGTGATACTGTGTGGCACAACGCCCGCCCATCTGCCCTTCCGCCCGCCTGCCCGCCCGCTCGCCCGCCTGCCCGCCCGCCCACCTGCCCGCCCGCCCGCCTGCCTGCTTGCCCTTCTGCCCGCCTGCCTGCCCAGCCCCCTGTTGCTGCACACTGCGCAGACTTGGCCCAGCCGCACCCAGGTGCTCAACCAATGCAACATGCCCCATGAATACTTCCCCCTCCTGGACTCACCCGAGTGTGAGTGATGATGGTGTGACCAGGGTGAGGATGGTGTGACCAAAGTGATGAGGGTGTGACCAGGGTAAGGGAAGCAGCAATCCTGATCAGCAGCTGTGTTAGGCCGACCCAACAGATCCCATGATCAGCTCTGCATTCCACACAGCGCTATCCCACCAGGGTGACCAGGGTGAGGGGTGTGGGAGCAGCAGTGCTGATCAGCAAACCACCCACTCCTCCGTCACATTGTGTGCCCGTGTCAGGAGTTGAACTGGGGACCCCTCGCAGTGCTTGTTGGTTTCCTTTCGTCAAGCTGAGGGAGCTGTGGTGCATGTGCCTGACCTGGCAATGTTGTTGGTGTCAACATGTGCATGTAGTGGTTAGGCGCATCTTGGAGTACCAGTCCTACCTGGGGGCTGTGCTGGAGGGCCATGTCAACCTGCAGCTGGAGTTCACAATCAAGGAGATGCTGGGCAGTGCCAATGTCACCTTGGACGACCTGAAGTACGGCTGCGCTGTGGTAAGCAATGCCAGGGGTGAATAGCCAGCCACAGCTGCAACTGCACACCACAAGCTCCAGCCACACCATGGCAGTGTCAGTCAGCAGTGACAGGTAGTGCATGGACACACCTCCACCTGCAAACGTCTCCCTGCAGTGCGTTGCAGCAGCAGCAGCAGCAGCAGCAGCAGCAGCAGCATGCTGGACCTCAAGCCTAGCCCCACCACGACCTGCAGGCCACCACGCGCTACGTAACGATTGAAGGACGCAACCGAGTTATGATGGTTAGTGAGGCCAGACCAGGGTCGGCTACCCCACATGCTGCCATCAGGCCAGACCAGTGTTGCCTTCGCCCAGCACCAGCTCCCTCCCTCAGTGCCAGCACCACATCTTGGCCTGAACACCGACTTGGCACAACCACCACCTGGCCTTGAGCATTTTCTCGGCACCACCACCACCACTTAGACTAGACCCCTGGAGGGCACACACCACCTGGCATGAATGCACCAGACTTGTGTCACATGCGTCCTGTGGCACATGGTGGCGCTGTCATCCGGGGCTGCCCTGCCACCTTGACCGCCTCACCTCCCTTCCCATCCTTGCCTGCTTCATGCTGCACTCTGCTACCTTGCCTACCCTGCATACTGCTTACTGCTGTTTCCTATGCTGCTGCTCAGAGTCTGGTGGCCTAGGTGGCTGTGAGGCATGCCAGTCAGGCTGGTGTCCAGCCCGGCACTCGCAGCTTCCACGTCCTGCTGTTCCTCAGCCATTGCCCTGTCGCGTTGTCAGCATGCGCTGTGGCCTGCTGTACGACGAGTCATCTACACAGGTCACCTTGCTAGGCAGCTGCCATCACGCACACTGGCAGGTGGCGCGTTGTGTTGCGTCAGCCGTGTCGCTTGCTGTCCTGCCGCCTAGATCCCAATCTTTGACATGTCCAACCACAAGCGAAAGTGCGCCCACACCACCACAGCCTTGGAAGGGGGCGACGACGTGTCTGTGGTAATCGGCGAGGATGTTGAAGCTGACACGGAGGTGTGACTCCCACAGGGGCAAGGAGGAGGAGGTTGAAGCAAAAGGAAAGGAAAGGAAAGGAAAGGACAAAAGGGCAAAGGAAAGGGACAAGGGCATAGAGAGTCGCAAGCCACGATTACCTCCTTGCTCATCTGCCAGTACCTGCCTTGGCCTCAGTGCCTGGGCGACACACCGCCGTGAGACCAGGTCCAGCCATTGTGGAAAGACGGCCCACAGCCTGCTATGACAGCTGCTGCCCCTGGCTTCTGTTCTAGTCCTGCCTGATTAGGCCACATACCTCTGCTTGCAACTGCACGGGAATCTAGATGGCTTTAGCTGCAGAGCGAGCAGAGGATGAGGCTGCGTGGGACTCGGGCATGTTGCAGGTGGCAGGGGCAAGGAGAGGGAAGGCAGCCTGCCGTGAAACAATCTCTGGTCTTTCACAAGCTGCAGCTGTGTGCCGTGCTAACCCCAACCCTAACCCTGACCCTAACCCTAACCCTAACCATAACCTCAACCCTAACCGAAACCCTAGCCCTAACCCAAGCTGAGTTGTGTGGCGTGTGCTGGCCTGCAGCTGTGCTACCCCTACACCCCGGACATGCGGGACGACCACGGCGTCTTAAACTACGGCTTCCTGCCAGACCCGGAGGACCCGCCCCGCCTGCTGCAGGTCAGCCTGGGCATCAACCCTTGCTGACAACACGCCACCTCGGCCGCAGGGTCTGGTCCCATAATCGTACCCCTAACCCTAACCTTAACCCTAACCCTGACCCCTAACCCTAACCCTCACCTCAACATGTATGGCATTGAGTCAGGGTCGTGAAGGTCAGCCCTGGCAAGGCACTGCTAGCATATCCAGCCTGCTGAGTGCCCGGCTCAGTATGAGCCAGTGCCTGGGCGGCGCTAACAGGGAAGCGCCAGCGTGGTAGGCAGCCTCAGCAGGGCCACCTGCACCAGGGGCAGCAAGGTGTAGCACAGCAGAGGGGAGCCAGTACCGGGAGTGTCGGGAGGGTTTGCTGACCGTTTCTGAACTGGGCCTGATGGGGAGTGGCAGTAGCTTGCTACACTGCCCTGAGGAGGAAGGGCTTGGATATATAAAGCCCAGCCCTCAATGGTGAGAGAGGGTTAGTTAGAGGGTCACCAGGGAAGCTGAACAGAAGGCAAACAAGGGAAGAGAGTTGGGATGAGAGGAGAACTCGGGAGTGTTGGGAAGGCGGGAGTGTTGGCTGTGGTTGTAGTGCAGGTTTCTTGGTCCCTGTACCCTGTGCTGGGTGCAGGTGGATCATCCTGAGTACAGCCCCTCTGACTCCAACAAGCCGTTGTCTGAGGAGCCGTTCGAAGGTGCGACCACCTGGACGCACAGAACAGGATGCAGCGGGTGTGGCAGCCAGTACATAGCAGCATTGTGGTCGGAGTTGCAAGAGCTTCAGGCACGCCATAGCTTCAGGCACGCCATAGGGTGTCAGCCAGCAATGACAGGTACGAGCATCGCTTTGGGGCAGGTCCAGCACATATCCCCCATTGACCTGTTGTGGCCCATAGTCCAGCCACGGCCCAGCTTCCATAGCCCAGCTTCAGACTGCTGCGCCCAGACATAGCTCCATGGTCAAGGGCCCAAAAGACCTCCCTCCATCACCTGCACCGCATTGCTGACAGCATGCGCCGCGTACTAGAGTAGTGCTCAGAGCCTGGGCTGCAGCGGCAGCGGCAGCAGCAGCAGCAGCAGCAGCAGCAGCGGCAGCAGCAGCAGCAGCGGATTGATCATATTCTAGCATGGACATATCATCTGCCTTGTGGGCCGCCCTTGGCAGATATGGCCGTGGCTTAGTGGTCCATACATAGCTAGGGGTCTCCGCTAGCCTACTCTCCGCTCGCTAAGTCTCAACTCTTCTCCACCGCCCTACAAACGGTGAAAATCATACTCCAGTCATATTCAGTCATATCGGCGTTTCCTCAAGAAAATCATATTTCGGCCGCGCCCTACAGCAGCAGCAGCAGCAGCAGCGGCAACAGCGTCAGACAGACAGACAGACATCGTCATCTGCAGCAGCTGTAGGCTTTTCAGCCCTGGCCTGTGCCTGGCGCCTGGCTGCAGCTGACTCAGCGGACGGCTACCTGTCAGAGATGGATCGCCTGACCCAGCTGCTGGACGACCTGCAACAGGTAGGCACTCACCCCTGGCGTGTGAGGCACCTGGTGTGGCAGCTGCTGCAACCCCTGTCGGCAAGATGCAACAGGCACTACCCAGTAGCAGTGTCAAGCTAGCCATCTGTAGCAGAGCACATAGTTCAGCATGGCACCTGCCGCAAGGTGCAACATGCGCTGCTTGCCAAACCAGGCAACAACAGCCTGCTGGCTTGCTGCCTGGCTGCCAGTGTTGCCTCAACAGGATTCAATAGGTGTTGCCTGCTGCTCCTGCCGCCTGTCAGGTCGACGCCAACTTTGACGAGGCTGCCTGGCCTGCCCCGGGCACTGACTACGTGTTCGACATGCTGATGGGCTTGAAGCAACGGCGGCGCGAGGCCATCAGGTGCGAGGTCACACAACCAGGGCAGGTTGGCACCCTGCCTGGCGGGTGCAACAGACTACCCTGAAGTCCAGCCGCACACTACTGAGACTACTGAGACTGGCTGTATGACCTGCAGCAGCAGCTGCGGCCACAATGTTTTCAGTATTATGCTGTCTTTGATGCTGTTTTGACATTCTATATGGATAAGGAGCCCACTGTGTGAGTTCTGTGGACACATGAGTTTTATGACTCTGTGGCCATCAGTGTGACTGTGCTAGTGCTTGTGAATACGTAAGCCCTTGCTCTAGATACCCACCCCACGCCATGCCTGCCATCCTGGACACGCTAGGTAGTGCCTCTCTCCACCACCCCTTTGCTACCCCTGCTACTGACCCTGCAGGTATGAGGTGGCTCGTCTATCCTCAGAGCTCGAGGCGCTTTTAGCAGAGAGACAGGAGCTGTGACCATCCCTCTTTTGTTGTTTGTTACCTCTTGACCTGGCATCAACCTTATATAAGCCTCAGCCATGGCATCAGGGGTGTGTGTGTAACGTGCGGGGACGCAACGTCAGATGACCTTTTGACACAAGCTCGAAGGCCGGTCCAGTCGAGTCAGTGACTTCCGACTAGGGTGTTGGGTTACAGTGGTGTATTGCGAGAATGGCTAGAGCTTAGAACGGGGCTCCCTGGAATCGAACCAGTTGTACTCACGGACGCAATGTCCGCTAGTCTTTACCTGCCAAATCTCACACTACACGTGTAACCCGCGTCCCGCGACGGCTCGCATTCACGAGACAGCCCAGACGACGCGAAGCGGCAATCACCTCCTGAGGTGTGCACTTTACATTCCTCCCCCTCCAAAGGGGCTTCCGTTCCGCCACGGGTGAAACCACGTGACTCGCATTGCCTACAGCATGCTGATTTAGCTACTGGGCAACCCAAAGGGCACACCAGGTCACAGCTCAGGGAGCGGTCAAAGACCATCGTGCCGACTAGACACAGGGAAACCATAACCACACAGGTAGTGACTGCACTCGTGACTGCACTCTTGACTGCACTCGTGACTGCACTCTTGACTGCACTCGTGACTGCACTCGTGACTGCACTCGTGACTGCACTCGTGACTGCATTCGTGACTGCATTCGTGACTGCATTCGTGACTGGATTCGTGACTGCACTAGCAGCTGACCAGAGGTACAAGCATGCTGAGAATGCCATAGTCCAGCAGCATACCAGCATGCATGGCCTAGGACTTACTTCAGGTTGTGAGCTGCATTGTACTCAGCCAGGATCTTGTCACAGCCAACCAAGTTGGAACGTGGCTCCCAGGTGTTGTGATGGGCATCATAGCCTTCCCACTGCACCAGGTACTCCTTGGCCTTTCCTGCATGCACATGTCTGTGGTCCAGCAGACGCTCAACATAGTACACAGGCTCCTCATCAAGCCACTCAACAGGCGGAGGCATGAAGCCCACATCAGTGCAAGTGTAGGGTTTGATGAGTGACACATGGAACACAGGGTGAAGACGTGACATGGAGGCAGGCAGCTGCATGTTCACTGCAACCTGGCCAACCAGTCCAAGCACCTTGAAGGGCCCCACAAAACGTGGCAGCAGCTTACGTGCTTTGCCTGGCTTCAACCTCATGTTCTTAGTGCTGAGCAGGACCATTTGACCCACCTTGTAATGCACCTCTCGACGGTCCTGGTTGGCATAGGTAGCTTGACGTTGCTGAGCAGCCTGCATGCATAGCTTGGCCTTAGCCACAGCCTCCTGCCACCAAGTAGCATAGGACAGGCCTTCAGGGCACCGCCCCTTGTCAGGTAGAGAGTGGAGCATAGGGGTAATGGGTGACTGTCCGGTATTTACCAGGAACGGTGTAGACTTGATGGACTCTTGCCATGAGTTGTTCACAGCAAACTCAGCAAGTGACAGATAGTCAGGCCAATCAGCTTGGGTGGGAGAGATGTAATGACGTAGCATCTCTTCCAACACACGGCTGTACCTCTCAGTCTGGCCATCAGACTGAGGGTGATAGGAGGAAGACAGGGATCCCCTCATGCCCAGCAACTTCTGCACATGGTGCCAGAAAGTGTTGTGGAAATGGGGACCACGGTCAGAGACCATGTCTTTTGGCAGGCCATGCAGTTTGAAGACATTGTCAACAAACAGACGGGCAAAGCCCTTGGCATTCATGCTCTCCTTGCAGGGCACAAAGTGCACCATTTTACTGAGCCTGTCAACAAAGACACAGATGGCATCAAACCCATGTGAAGCAGATGGCAGCTTGGTGATCAGGTCCATTGACACTGATTCCCAACGGTAATCTGGAATGGACAGTGGGTTGAGTAAGCCACCAGGCTTCAGTGTGGAGGACTTGTCACGCTGGCAGGCATCACAGGTAGTGACATAGTGCCTGACATCAGCACGCATGGTGTCCCAGTAGAACACTCGTGACAGCCTCTCAAGGGTTTTGGTTATACCCACATGACCAGCATAGGCAGCATCATGCATTTCATGCAGAATGTACTCACGCAGTTCAGGGTCATTGGGAACCATCACTGTGCCCTTGCCAGTGCGCCGCCACAGGCCATGGTCGTCCATGTACATGCCAGACAGATCAGCTTCAGCAGTAAACGCAGGGTCAAGCCGGTAACCATGGACCAGGTGATCAGCCAGTTCCAATGGGTGGGCAGGAGCTGCAGGATAGTGCACTGAGGTGTCAGCAGCAGATGGGGCCTCAAGCTCAGGGAGCCTACTATGGTGAGCAGCAACAGGGTTATCAGATACTGTGGGCCGGGGGGCCAAAGCATCAACGGCAGTGGGGGCATTTGAGGGAGTACCCACAGGTGGAACCTGAGGCAGAGCCTGCGCCACACGCACTTCCCCCCTCTCCAAAGACTGTTTAGCTTGCCGCCGGGTGGTAACAACACACACCATGGCACAGTCCTGGGGTCCAGCAGGTATCCGGGACAGTGGGTCAGCAGGATTAGCATCACCTGGCAGGTACTGCAGGTCAAATGTAAACCGTGACAGGAACTCCATCCACCTAGCCTGACGTCTAGACAGCACCTTCTGGGTGGGCAGAGCAGTCAAAGGCTTATGATCGGTGAAGAGTGTGAATGGTACACCCTCAAGGTAACACCTCCACTCCTTGCATGCAGTGATGAGGGCAAGAAGCTCTTGCTCACCAGTGGTATAGTTACGCTCAGCAGAAGACAGCTTCTTGCTGAGGTATGCAAGGGGGTAGCCATCTTGCATCAGGACTGCTCCTACTCCTTGGAGTGAGGCATCACAGTAGACCTGGAAGGGCTGGGTGTGATCAGGTAGACGTAGCATGGGGACCTGGGCAACAGCAGCTTTGAGGGAAGCAAAGGCTTTCAGCTCATCAGCAGGCCAGTTATGCCACAGAAATGAGTCACCAGCTCTGCCACACAGATCTGTGAGAGGTGCAGCTAGGACACTGAAATTATGCACAAATTTGCGCACAAAATTAGCAGCACCTAGGAATGACTGGAGCTGTTGCAGGGATTGAGGCACAGGCCAGGAAGAAATGCTCTTGATTTTCTCAGGGTCCACAGCAATAGCACCAGCAAAGATGACATGGCCAAGGAATTTCAGCGTGGTACGCATGAATTCACATTTGGACTGCTTGGCATAGAGCTTGTTGAGCCTCAGGAGGTCAAAGACCTGTCTGAGATGCTTCAAATGCTCGTCCACAGATTTGGACATGACCAAGATGTCATCCAGGTACACCAGGGCACACTGGTTCAGGACTGGTGCAAAGGCATCATTCATGACACGCTGAAATGTAGCAGGTGCATTGCAGAGCCCAAAGGACAGTACCTTGAACTGGTAGTGGCCGTCAGGGGTCCTGAAGGCCGTCTTGGGCACATCTTCAGGGGTGATCCTGATCTGGTTGTAACCTGCTTGAAGGTCTAGGGAAGAAAACACAGTGCAGCCTGACAGCTTATCAAACAAGTCATCAATCCTGGGCAGTGGATACTGATCCCTGATGGTGATCTTGTTGAGCTGACGGTAATCAAGGCACATGCGTAACTCACCAGACTTCTTCTTGACAAACAGGATAGGAGCAGCAAAAGGACTGGAGCTTGGTTCTATCATGCCCTTGGCAAGTAGGTCCTGCACCTGCTTCTTCAGCTCAGCATGCTCTTCCCGGCTCATGCGGTATTGAGGTACCACAGAGGGTCGTGCATCAGGCACAAGAGGGATGGCATGGCCCACAGGACGCTCAGGTGGCAGAGATGTGATGGGTGCAAACACATCAGCATACTCATCCAGCAAAGCATTGAGTGCCTGGGACACACCTGGAGGTAGGTCAGGTTCAGCTGGAGCTGGATCAGGGGTACTTGAATTGTCCACAGTGATCAGGGCCAGGACACCTGTGCCTCCTTTCCGTAACCACCTGGCAGCAACTTTTGCAGAAGCCAGAGGGGGTTTTGCACGTAGAGCATTGACCAGGAAAGAGGCAGGGTTGCTTACAGCAGACTGCCCTGACTCAGACTTAGCAGTAGGGGGACATGGCAGCACTACAGGCTCACCCTTGTCACATGCCAGGCTGAGAGTCTTGTCCTGGTATGACATCACGGCCTCATGCTCATTCAACCAGTCATTCCCCAGCAGCACATCAAAGTCAGGCAGGAGAGAAGGCATAACGTTGAGTTTGCAGGGTACAGTGACACCTGGCAGTCTCAGCTCAGCCTTGACAAACTGGGAACAGCTCAGCACAGTGTTGTTTGCAGCATGCCACTCTTGCATGTGCTTCAACATGTGAACAGGTACAGCATGTGCAGAAACAAATGATGCACTGACAAAGCTGTGGGTAGCACCGGTGTCACACAGGACACGGACAGGGTGCTCATTCAGGTGACCAGCAAAGGCACATGAGCAGGTTCACACACAAGGCATGCCTCAATGTATTTAGCACAGTTTTGGTGTGACATGACATGTGGTGTGACATGACATGCAGTCTGACATGACTTGACATGACATGCAGTCCACCATGTCAGCAACACAAACTACAGTGGCACCAGCAGCCATTGACAGGAGGGGGACCCTCACTATCACATGAGCTCATGGTATGACAATCAAAAGGTGGGAGAGGGTACCTGGCCAACCGCAAAACCACATGTTGTGCCTGGGCCACATGGTGCACAACAGCAACTGGGCACCATCAGGCAGGATGCACACCAGAGCCAACAACAGCCACAAGGGCCCTGTGGTTGGAGATGGCTGCACGAATGGCATCATCCACAGTGGGGGCCACAAGGGCATGCAGGTCCTGGCAGCAGGACCACGTTCAACCACAATGACCAACATGACATTTGTCATGCAATCCAAGCCAAGCAGATATGATGGCAGAGTAAGGACAGGGTCAAGGCCATGTGCAACACAATGTGCTACTGGGTCCTCCGGACAGTGCACGGCAGCCAGAGGCCGAACTGGCAGCAGTCCACCGCTCAGTCACGGGCAACCCGCGACATGAGTTGGAGTCATGACCAGCAGTGACAGTGGCAACAGGCAGGGGTGCAGCAGCGGGGTGAACACCGGCATACCTTTCCCGGAGCAAGCGTGCGAGGGTTCGAAGTGCCCGCAGATATCGAGGCAACATCGCTCTGCACATCAAGCTTATGCAAAGCGGCATACAAGTGTTGCAATGCACGCAATGCGTCCGACAGAGGCTTGGCAAGCAATGTCGGGACATGTGCGACAGCGACAGGCCTCCTAGCTGGTCTAGGCCTGACTGGGAGCGAAGCAACACCAGCAGCACGCTTAGCCGCAGGAGGACTCACCCTTGTACCGGCCGCAGAAGTGAGGCGATTTGGGGTCGAAGGACTGTCGAACTGGACCAAACCAGTATCGACCAGCACATCTTTTCCATCGACCTGCAAAGCTCCTGCGAATGCAAAACTCCTGCAATTACCTCGCCCGGTTCCGGTGCCGCACCAAGTGCGGGACCCGTCTCCGCTGTAGCTATACAGCTGCAGCGAATGAAAGTACGCCAGAGGCGTCATTTGCATTTTTCGCCGAAGCGGTGGTTGGGACTGTCGAGGTCACATTGACTGGACCGCGAGCTTAAATGCTCGGGGTCGGACACCAGCTGTAACGTGCGGGGACGCAACGTCAGATGACCTTTTGACACAAGCTCGAAGGCCGGTCCAGTCGAGGCAGTGACTTCCGACTAGGGTGTTGGGTTACAGTGGTGTATTGCGAGAATGGCTAGAGCTTAGAACGGGGCTCCCTGGAATCGAACCAGTTGTACTCACGGACGCAATGTCCGCTAGTCTTTACCTGCCAAATCTCACACTACACGTGTAACCCGCGTCCCGCAACGGCTCGCATTCACGAGACAGCCCAGACGACGCGAAGCGGCAATCACCTCCTGAGGTGTGCACTTTACAGTGTGGGTCACGCCTTCCACCAGCTGTTGAGCGTATCAAGTGTTCGACCTAGCAGATAGCGTCCATCCTCCCTTGTTGCAATAGCAGTCACACAATCCATGGTGACATCCACAACGACAACCACCCGCCGCCAGCAACAGGACTAGCCAGGGCAACGGCTGAAGTGCTGCAGAGCAAGCCAGCCTAACGCAAGCAGGGGTGGCCGCAGGGGTGGGCCTAATGGCAGCAGGGGGGGCAGCAGCAGGGAGTACAGAGGTAGGGGCAGGAAAGGGTGCACAGGGGCAGGGGTGGCCTCAGGCGGTGTTGACCGAAGTCAACGCGCTGTTGGGCACGCCGAGCAATACGCTAGCAGCAGACAAGGCTAGGTCAGGCGAGGGCGCAAGCTGCGGCATCAGCGGCACAGCCGCGCAAGGGCAGCGTGGCATTGTATGCGTCGAGGGAACAAGGATGAGAAGTGTCTGATGAGCGCACCGTCACCGGGCGCGCTTAACCCACCGCCTAAACCGTAGCAGGCATCGCCAGACTGTGGTTTGTGGCCTGCATCGCGGTGCTGCTGATGCTGCCATTGCTCCATCACCAGGCACGTTGTGCAGTTCATACCAGCGTGGCGCAATGCAAGGCGCCCTCACCCTGCCGTCTATGTGCTGACCTGCACTGCAGCCGTGAAATGCAAGGCAGCAGGGGCCAGGTGGGGGTGGTTTCATAGGGTGTATGTCAGGCGACCCCAACTTTCAAAAAATGGCTGGAAATGATAGGAAACCGACCCCTGGTAATCAAAACGACGCCGCGTCTCAGCCACATAATCTCTATTTACGTTTCGCACATCCCTGAATAGAGGACTCTGTCAGCTATGCGGTGCAGCTTGTAACATCAAATATTGTGCAGTGTGCTGAGTGCTATGGCGGCTCAAATCTTGACATTCAAATTCATGCCAGTTTTGCTCATGCGGGCCTCGCCGCGACCGACCGCCGCGACCGACGTGGCCCAGTAGCCTCTGCAAACAGTCAGGGACAGTCGCCGCAGTCAAAACAATGCACATGGCACGCCAAACCGATGTAACGACGCCCCTCCACCCATGCTCGGAAGTATACAAGGCTGCTGCATTGCTTGACCGCTTCGTGAGTAGTACCTACTACCTGGCCACTCGGTAAGGCCACTCAAGGTGTGTAGGACACTGCTACGTTACCTTGCTCGACATGTTGGGTCCGATCCCTCCCGCCCGCCCTCCGCTTGCGTGTCAAGCTTGTGTCCAGCTCCGCCCTGACCCCCTGCTGCTCCGCTGGAGGGGTGGGCAGCCCAGGGGCAGCACCAGCACCAGCTGTCTGCTGCTGCCAGGGGGGTGCAGCAGGAGGGGGGGGCAGGTCAGGGGCAGCACCAGCACCAGCTGCCTGCTGCTGCCAGGGGGGTGCAGCAGGAGGGGGGGGCAGCCCAGGGGCGGTACCAGCACCAGCTGTCTGCTGCTGCCAGGGGGGTGCAGCAGGAGGGGGGGGCAGGTCAGGTGCGGCACCAGCACCAGCTGCTTGCTGCTGCCCAGGGTGTGCAGCAGGAGGGGGGGGCAGGTCAGGGGCGGCACCAGCATCAGCACCAGCACCTGCCTCCTGCTCATTCCCATGCAGGCCGGTCAATGTGTTGCGAATGTGGGCCATGACAAGACCCTTCAGCTTAGGCTTCAGCCACCCCTTGTAAATTGCACACCTCAGGAGGTGATTGCCGCTTCGCGTCGTCTGGGCTGTCTCGTGAATGCGAGCCGTCGCGGGACGCGGGGTTACACGTGTAGTGTGAGATTTGGCAGGTAAAGACTAGCGGACATTGCGTCCGTGAGTACAACTGGTTCGATTCCAGGGAGCCCCGTTCTAAGCTCTAGCCATTCTCGCAATACACCACTGTAACCCAACACCCTAGTCGGAAGTCTCCGCCTCGACTGGACCGGCCTTCGAGCTTGTGTCAAAAGGTCATCTGACGTTGCGTCCCCGCACGTTACAGCTGGTTTCCGACCCCGAGCATTTAAGCTCGCGGTCCAGTCAACATGACTTCAACTACCCAAAATGTCGCTTCGGCGAACAAGACCAATGGCGCCTCTGGCGTCCTTCCTCCAGCTTCAGCTGTTACAGCTACAGCGGAGACGGGTCCTGCACTCGGTGCAGCACCGGAGCCGGGCGAGTTGCCCGCTTCACTTCCCGCAGGAGCCCAACAGTTGGGTGAAGAAGAGGAGCTTCTGGACGAGTTTGGCCTCGACCAATTCGACAACACCTCGACTCCAGTCGACGAGCTCAACGCGCAAATTGCCACCCTCCAGGCGCAACTGGTCGCAGCGCAGGCCAACAACCAGCAAGCTGGTGCACTGGTGAGTCCTCCTGCTGGTGCTAAACGTGCTGCTGATGCTGCTTTGCTGCCAGCTAGCCCTAGTCCAGCTAAGAGGCCAGTCGAAGTAGCGTCGCAGCTAGTCAGGCCTTTGGCTGCTGCTCTGCGCGCACTCCAACACTTGACTGCTGCAATGCACCAGCCTGTTGCGCAGAAAGATGTTGCCTCGGGTTCACCCGGCACTTCGAACCCTCGCACACTTGCTGTTGTGCGGGACAAGTATGCTGGGGTTCGCCCCGCTGTTGCGCCCCTGCCTGCCACTGTCACTGCCCCTGCTGGTCATGATTCCAACTCACGTCGCGGGTTGCCCGTGACTGAGCGGTGGACTGATGCCAGTTCGACCTCCGGTCGCCGTGCTCTGTCATTCCTGGAAGACCTTGAGGCACACTGTGTTGCACATGGCCTGGACCCTGCTCTTGCTCTGCCCTCTTTCCTGTCAGGCAAGGCTAGGGATGTGTGGTTCCAATCTGTTAGGGACTCCTATGCCCTGACATACTCTGGTTACCCCACATGGCACTACCTGTCCCAACAGTTCCTTGAGTTTGTAGGGGAAGACCTGAACACTGATGCTGATGCAGCACGTGCTAGGCTCCTTGACTCAACTCACCTGCGTATGGCTAACGGTGTTGCCCTGTCAGCTTACATTACTGACTTCAGGAACACCCTCACCTTGGCTGGCAAGGACTGCATGACAGATTCCATGCTTGTGAATGTCTTCCAGCGTGGCCTGTCAGCAGATCTGCGTGGTCCTGTTGCCAAGGATCTGCGTGCCCTTGTGGCCCCCACTTTGGATGAAGCCATTAAGGCTGCCATCACCAACCACAAGGCCCTTGTGGCTGCTGCTGGCTCTGGTGTGCATCCTGCCTCAAGGCGCCCGGTTGCTGCTGTGCACCAGGTGGCCCAAGTGCAACGTGGGCTGCAGAACCTGGCCAGAATCCCTGGTCCACCTCCTGGGCGTCCTGCTGCTCCCTCAGCTGGCAGTGAGGGTCCCCCTCCTGCCAGTGGCTACTGCTACCACTGTGGATTGTCATCCCACTGGACCAAGCACTGCAAGAGGAAGGCCTCTGGCATGAGCAAGGAAGAGGCCATGAAGGATGCTGGCACCTGGGAGCTGATGCAAGACCTGAAGAAGGGTGGCTCTGCCCCCTACAAGGCTGCAAAGCGTGACCGCAGCCCTGACCGTGGTGGTGACCCTAGTGGTCCCCCCAGGCAGTATCAGGGTAGGCACCCTCAGGGTGCAAGGCACCAGGCCAATGGCATGGTGAAGCACTTTCAGAAGTATCAGCGCAAATAGGAGTTTGCTCAGCCAGTAAACCAAAACTGTGCTGAGTACTCTGAGGCTTGCTTTGTGTGTGAACCTGCTCATGTGCTCACTGCTGCACATGCTGATGGGGAATCCCTGCATTTTGCCTTTGCTGGTCACCTGAATGGGCACCCTGTCCGTGTCCTGTGTGACACTGGTGCTACCCACAGCTTTGTCAGTGCATCATTTGTTTCTGCACATGCTGTACCTGTTCACATGTTGAAGCACATGCAAGAGTGGCATGCTGCAAACAACACTGTGCTGAGCTGTTCCCAGTTTGTCAAGGCTGAGCTGAGACTGCCAGGTGTCACTGTACCCTGCAAACTCAACGTTATGCCTTCTCTCCTGCCAGACTTTGATGTGCTGCTGGGGAATGACTGGTTGAATGAGCATGAGGCCGTGATGTCATACCAGGACAAGACTCTCAGCCTGGCATGTGACAAGGGTGAGCCTGTAGTGCTGCCATGTCCCCCTACTGATAAGTCTGAGTCAGGGCAGTCTGCTGTAAGCAACCCTGCCTCTTTCCTGGTCAATGCTCTACGTGCAAAACCCCCTCTGGCTTCTGCAAAAGTTGCTGCCAGGTGGTTACGAAAAGGAGGCACAGGTGTCCTGGCCCTGATCACTGTGGACAATTCCAGTACCCCTGATCCAGCTCCAGTTGAACCTGACCTACCTCCAGGTGTGTCCCAGGCACTCAATGCTTTGCTGGATGAGTATGCTGATGTGTTTGCACCCATCACATCTCTGCCACCTGAGCGTCCTGTGGGCCATGCCATCCCTCTTGTGCCTGATGCACGACCCTCTGTGGTACCTCAATACCGCATGAGCCAGGAAGAGCATGCTGAGCTGAAGAAGCAGGTGCAGGACCTACTTGCCAAGGGCATGATAGAACCAAGCTCCAGTCCTTTTGCTGCTCCTATCCTGTTTGTCAAGAAGAAGTCTGGTGAGTTACGCATGTGCCTTGATTACCGTCAGCTCAACAAGATCACCATCAGGGATCAGTATCCACTGCCCAGGATTGATGACTTGTTTGACAAGCTGTCAGGTTGCACTGTGTTTTCTTCCCTAGACCTTCAAGCAGGTTACAACCAGATCAGGATCACCCCTGAAGATGTGCCCAAGACGGCCTTCAGGACCCCTGACGGCCACTACCAGTTCAAGGTACTGTCCTTTGGGCTCTGCAATGCACCTGCTACATTTCAGCGTGTCATGAATGATGCCTTTGCACCAGTCCTGAACCAGTGTGCCCTGGTGTACCTGGATGACATCTTGGTCATGTCCAAATCAGTGGACGAGCATTTGAAGCATCTCAGAAAGGTCTTTGACCTCCTGAGGCTCAACAAGCTCTATGCCAAGCAGTCCAAATGTGAATTCATGCGTACCACGCTGAAATTCCTTGGCCATGTCATCTTTGCTGGTGCTATTGCTGTGGACCCTGAGAAAATCAAGAGCATTTCTTCCTGGCCTGTGCCTCAATCCCTGCAACAGCTCCAGTCATTCCTAGGTGCTGCTAATTTTGTGCGCAAATTTGTGCATAATTTCAGTGTCCTAGCTGCACCTCTCACAGATCTGTGTGGCAAAGCTGGTGACTCATTTCTGTGGCATAACTGGCCTGCTGATGAGCTGAAAGCCTTTGCTTCCCTCAAAGCTGCTGTTGCCCAGGTCCCCATGCTACGTCTACCTGATCACACCCAGCCCTTCCAGGTCTACTGTGATGCCTCACTCCAAGGAGTAGGAGCAGTCCTGATGCAAGATGGCTACCCCCTTGCATACCTCAGCAAGAAGCTGTCTTCTGCTGAGCGTAACTATACCACTGGTGAGCAAGAGCTTCTTGCCCTCATCACTGCATGCAAGGAGTGGAGGTGTTACCTTGAGGGTGTACCATTCACACTCTTCACCGATCATAAGCCTTTGACTGCTCTGCCCACCCAGAAGGTGCTGTCTAGACGTCAGGCTAGGTGGATGGAGTTCCTGTCACGGTTTACATTTGACCTGCAGTACCTGCCAGGTGATGCTAATCCTGCTGACCCACTGTCCCGGATACCTGCTGGACCCCAGGACTGTGCCATGGTGTGTGTTGTTACCACCCGGCGGCAAGCTAAACAGTCTTTGGAGAGGGGGGAAGTGCGTGTGGCGCAGGCTCTGCCCCAGGTTCCACCTGTGGGTACTCCCTCAAAAGCCCCCACTGCCGTTGATGCTTTGGCCCCCCGGCCCACAGTGTCTGATAACCCTGTTGCTGCTCACCATAGTAGGCTCCCTGAGCTTGAGGCCCCATCTGCTGCTGACACCTCAGTGCACTATCCTGCAGCTCCTGCCCACCCATTGGAACTGGCTGATCACCTGGTCCATGGTTACCGGCTTGACCCTGCGTTTACTGCTGAAGCTGATCTGTCTGGCATGTACATGGACGACCATGGCCTGTGGCGGCGCACTGGCAAGGGCACAGTGATGGTTCCCAATGACCCTGAACTGCGTGAGTACATTCTGCATGAAATGCATGATGCTGCCTATGCTGGTCATGTGGGTATAACCAAAACCCTTGAGAGGCTGTCACGAGTGTTCTACTGGGACACCATGCGTGCTGATGTCAGGCACTATGTCACTACCTGTGATGCCTGCCAGCGTGACAAGTCCTCTACACTGAAGCCTGGTGGCTTACTCAACCCACTGTCCATTCCAGATTACCGTTGGGAATCAGTGTCAATGGACCTGATCACCAAGCTGCCATCTGCTTCACATGGGTTTGATGCCATCTGTGTCTTTGTTGACAGGCTCAGTAAAATGGTGCACTTTGTGCCCTGCAAGGAGAGCATGAATGCCAAGGGCTTTGCCCGTCTGTTTGTTGACAATGTCTTCAAACTGCATGGCCTGCCAAAAGACATGGTCTCTGACCGTGGTCCCCATTTCCACAACACTTTCTGGCACCATGTGCAGAAGTTGCTGGGCATGAGGGGTTCCTTGTCTTCCTCCTATCACCCTCAGTCTGATGGCCAGACTGAGAGGTACAGCCGTGTGTTGGAAGAGATGCTACGTCATTACATCTCTCCCACCCAAGCTGATTGGCCTGACTATCTGTCACTTGCTGAGTTTGCTGTGAACAACTCATGGCAAGAGTCCATCAAGTCTACACCGTTCCTGGTTAATACCGGACAGTCCCCCATTACCCCTATGCTCCACTCTCTACCTGACAAGGGGCGGTGCCCTGAAGGCCTGTCCTATGCTACTTGGTGGCAGGAAGCTGTGGCTAAGGCCAAGCTATGCATGCAGGCTGCTCAGCAACGTCAAGCTGCCTATGCCAACCAGGACCGTCGAGAGGTGCATTACAAGGTGGGTCAAATGGTCCTGCTCAGCACTAAGAACATGAGGTTGAAGCCAGGCAAAGCACGTAAGCTGCTGCCACGTTTTGTGGGGCCCTTCAAGGTGCTTGGACTGGTTGGTCAGGTTGCAGTGAACCTGCAGCTGCCTGCCTCCATGTCACGTCTTCACCCTGTGTTCCATGTGTCACTCATCAAACCCTACACTTGCACTGATGTGGGCTTCATGCCTCCGCCTGTTGAGTGGCTTGATGAGGAGCCTGTGTACTATGTTGAGCGTCTGCTGGACCACAGACATGTGCATGCAGGAAAGGCCAAGGAGTACCTGGTGCAGTGGGAAGGCTATGATGCCCATCACAACACCTGGGAGCCACGTTCCAACTTGGTTGGCTGTGACAAGATCCTGGCTGAGTACAATGCAGCTCACAACCTGAAGTAAGTCCTAGGCCATGCATGCTGGTATGCTGCTGGACTATGGCATTCTCAGCATGCTTGTACCTCTGGTCAGCTGCTAGTGCAGTCACGAATGCAGTCACGAATGCAGTCACGAATGCAGTCACGAATGCAGTCACGAGTGCAGTCACGAGTGCAGTCACGAGTGCAGTCACGAGTGCAGTCAAGAGTGCAGTCACGAGTGCAGTCAAGAGTGCAGTCACGAGTGCAGTCACTACCTGTGTGGTTATGGTTTCCCTGTGTCTAGTCGGCACGATGGTCTTTGACCGCTCCCTGAGCTGTGACCTGGTGTGCCCTTTGGGTTGCCCAGTAGCTAAATCAGCATGCTGTAGGCAATGCGAGTCACGTGGTTTCACCCGTGGCGGAACGGAAGCCCCTTTGGAGGGGGAGGAATGTAAAGTGCACACCTCAGGAGGTGATTGCCGCTTCGCGTCGTCTGGGCTGTCTCGTGAATGCGAGCCGTCGCGGGACGCGGGGTTACACGTGTAGTGTGAGATTTGGCAGGTAAAGACTAGCGGACATTGCGTCCGTGAGTACAACTGGTTCGATTCCAGGGAGCCCCGTTCTAAGCTCTAGCCATTCTCGCAATACACCACTGTAACCCAACACCCTAGTCGGAAGTCTCCGCCTCGACTGGACCGGCCTTCGAGCTTGTGTCAAAAGGTCATCTGACGTTGCGTCCCCGCACGTTACACCCCTTCATAAGCTCCTGCTGGTGGAAGCGAAGGTAAGCTTGCAGCTCCCTAACAGATAGCTTCTCAGCCTCCTCGACAGTGGTGTGGCTGTAATCGCGCCCATCATAGGTCAGAGCATATGCTGCTGACAGTCTATGCTGCCCCTCATGGTCCCCCACATCAATCACCACCTGTCCCACTCTATGAGTTGCTGCTGCTGCTTTCATCTCCGCCTTTGCTATCCGTCGGGCCATAGCTGCTGCTGCCTCCTCACGCCGCACTTCCTTGCGTAGCTCTTGCAGCCGCTGTGCAAAGTCAAGCACGTCCACGCCGCCAATGGCATCGATGTGGGTACGCATGGACATGAGCTCAAGCAGAGCTGGTAGCTCCATGAACATGCCCGTCCCATGCTTGAGTAGCTGCAGCAGCTGGGCCTCTAGGCGGTGCACATCACGCCTTGCAATTGTAATAGCCAGGTTGCACTGCTCGATGACTGCCTCAAGAGACTCGTTATCCAATCTCAGCTGCCTGTGTGCTGCCTGTAGGTGCTGGTGCTTCTCCTCAAGGTCGTGCACTTTGGCAGCAAGGACCTCCTCAATAGCATGTAGCAACTGAGCCTCGGTCATCAGCAGCTCATTCTCTGCCTGCACCTCCTGGGCAATGTCGTTAGCCCTCCTTGCTGTAGCTTTTAGGCCATTAGGACTGTGCAGATGAGCAGCCCTTGGTGACTTTACAAGTGCTGCAAGATGAGCACGCTGCCGGCTGGGACTCATGGGTTTGCGTCTTGCAATGACTTGCTAGGGCCAGGGGGCGACATTGATAGGGGCTGGGAGGGGGTGGGAAGGGGTGGGCATGGGTGGGAGGGGGTGGGAGGGGGTGGCGGGGGTGGGAGGGGCTGGGAAGGGGTGGGAAGGGGTGGGAGGGGGTGGGAAGGGTTGGCGGGGCAGTGAGGGGGTAGTGCGGGGGCGGGAGGGGGTGGGAGGCTTCTGCGGGGCCTGGGAGGTGGTGGGGCTGCAAGGGGGTGGTGGGGCTGCAAGGGGGTGCGAGGTCCAGGCGGTCGGAGTAGGCTAGTCAATTCTGCAAGGCAGAGTCGGGTCACTCCAAAGGGTGAGGAGGCGGGCCTGGTTGATGGATTGCCGTGCTTTCTATTCCAGCAGCTGTGTCGTAGAGTTACGAACAGAGTAATGACTCGAAATTCTAATAACTCAGAGTGGTCAGCTCACAACATGCCGATTTGTGCAAGGGGGTCCCTTTTTCTGTGTGGCTGGCTAGAGAAACCTATATCCATTCGCACCTCGCTGCAATGTCGAGTCATTACTAGCCCCACGATGGCCCTCCAACACCGCCTGCACCAACAAAAGGCTCGCGGAGCGAGCCTGGCGGGCTGTGCTGTGATTGTACTTCCGGCTGGATGCCAGGCGGAGTTCGCTCATTGGTGCCATTACTCACCACTAGAACAATCGGTTGTGAGCAGCTGAGGTGTGTCCGTGCTCGCTTGCGCCGGCATGGGCTCCGATGCAAGGATTAACGCGCCGCTTGCCAGTAGATGCGGAGTTATTCGCAGGTGCCAATGCAACAAACGCTACCGAAATCGGTGCACTTCGTAGCGAGTACTTGCATGAAGATTACCAACCCCATGTTGGGGACTCCTGAGTGTATGCAGGCTAGCCTGGTATCTGGTCTTGTGTGGGCAGAGCGATGAGCAGGGTGGTGGGTAGCCTGCTGCTGGCAAGGATGAGCAAGGATGAGCAAGGATGAGCAAGGATGAGCAAGGATGAGCAAGGATGAGCAAGGATGAGCAAGGACGAACAACTTGATGTGGTGTGAACAAATCTTACAGGAACCGCACATTGGCACAGAGCTGTAACTAGGGCGTTCCCGGCCAGGTATTAATAATACCCAGGTATTAATACCCTGAGGAATTTGAACGAGGTATTAATACCTCACCGGCCCACCGGTATACCTCACCGGCCCACTAGCGCCCTACACCGCCCGACACTCATCCTGCAGCCGAAGCGTGGCTGGACACAAAAGTACCCAAAAGTACTAATGAGTACCTATGCAGTAGCCTATGCCGGATGTTATTGTATGAGTGTCGGTGGGCCGTGGTGCACCAGGGCAACCCATCGGGAACATCGCGACCACGCCGGAGCGCCCAGTGTAACATTGTAACATAGCCGCAGTCACAACCTTGCTTTAAGGTTGCTCTCACAGTAAGCGAGTGACCAGGCCGCAAACTCGGCCCCATTCCGAGCTGCGACGCCCATCCTGTTCAATGCAGCGCGCTGATGCCGTTTCTACAAAGAACGGGCGCCACAGCGTCAGGCCGCAAACTCCCTCACTCGCTCACACTCGGCCGCCAAAATCGTGTGTTCCATGTTGCACCAGCCGCCGTTGCGGGTTCTGCCACTGTTGTCAACCCCCACCCCTGTAATCCCGATAGACTAGCTCGATCGACTAGCGATCCTATACTCTATTCTATCGCTCTGAAGGTGAGCATACCCAACCCTGACAGGATTCGATCTAGGGACCTCTCGCTCAGCTGTGACACGCCTGATAAAATGTTCGCATGGGTCAGTTTGGGTCACACAGGCCACCTCAGGACATCGCGTTTGCACCAGCCCGCTCTATAGCTCAAGCCGTGTCTGTGTCGCTGGCCTCTAGTTCGGCCGCGATGGTGGTGGGCGAAGATGTTTCCCCGCGGATGAGCCTATAGTAGTGGTCTATTTCACTGGGCATCGCACAAATTGTTCCAGCGACGAGTTTCAAAATCACGTGACTGTCCAGTCGAGCGCAACAGGAGCCGGAGGTGCATCTATAGTCCTAGTTTGCTTAGGTACGTGGCGTAATACCAATAAACGCGACATGCCCCATGTCTTGACTGACCAGATTTCGGTGTTTCTCTGACTGGCGCCAGGCACTAGCCAGGGCTCCATCCGCGACCGTTGGCACACACATGTGTCCGTAGCAAGCACATCTACATTACAGGTAAGGTTACTGCAACATGCAAGTGAGGTGTGAGTGACAACGTCTCAGCAAGCCCATGGCACGCCCAGCCATGCCACAGCCATGAGAACTAATAAAACCGTATGCCACTTAGCTTGTGGCCTGTTTGCACCCAAATGAAACTACAGCCCAAGTTTCATGTGGCACTGACGATTCGTTCAGCACTAACATGGGTATGCAACCCCACAACCTCATGTCCTCTCACTACCACCATGTGCCATCCTATTCGGCTGCAGGAAGGCATGCCAAGGTTCCAGCACCCCAACCAGTAGCTGTGAGGGGCAGGGAGGGGCAAGGCTGCAGGGGCAGGGGGTTGGGCTGGCGCATGTGGCTGCAGGTCCTGCCCGGCGTCCTTCCACCATCCTGGCAGCTGGCAGTGCCACATGAAACTTGGGCTGTAGTTTCATTGGGGTGATAACAGGCCACTAGCAAAGTGGCATACGATTTTATTAGTTCTCATGGCTGTGGCATGGCTGGGCGTGCCATGGGCTTGCTGTGAAGCTGTCACTCACACCTCATTTGCATGTTGCAGTAACCTTACCTACTGTGTACATGTGCTTGCAACGGACACATGTGTGTGACAATGGTCGCGGATGGAGCCCTGGCTAGTGCCTGGCGCTAGTCAAAGGAACACCGAATTTTGGCAAGTCGAGGCATGGGGCATATCGCTCTTAATGGTGCAGCGCCACTTAGTAGATATAACTAGGACTATAGATGCACCTCCCGCCAACGTCGCGCTCGACTGGACCGTCACGTGATGCTGCTCGGTGTTGCGATAGGCATTCAGACCCGTACGACCTTACAACAACTAGCACCCAATAGCAAGCTTGCGTCACAAGCACATTGTAAGTGGAGGGCGCCACAGGCTTCAGGCCAGGCACAACCAGGAGCGGGATACAGCGCAATAGTACGATTGCAACGCACCAGGCGCAATTGCTATCCGTGGCCTATGGGCTCCGTTCGTCAAAATTTGAATTTTCCTCAGGGCGTGTCACAGCTGACTCTCGCATAAGTGCCACTTCCAGGTATTAATACCTTTAGTACCGGTATTAATACCGATAGTACCCAAAACATCAGGCAGGTATTAATACCGGGCACGCCCTAGCTGTAACCTGTAATCGCTGATGTAAACACTGCTCGACGTGCATTTTCTTTGTCACACTATTACATTGCCGCAATGCATATCGCGATGAATTATACGAAGCCTTCCGAGCCCTGCTGATCGTCGCATCGCTTTGCACAAATGTCTAAGCTGGTAAACATGCGCCGCAGCACTCAGCTGCTGGACCTGCCGGAGGAGTTATTGGGTGCAGTGCTGCGACAGCTGGACGACGGGGATGATTGTTGCCAAGTGTTCCGGGCCAACAAGCACCTGGCAAAAACTCTCGTGCAGTACACGCCATTCATCCAGCTTACCCACCCGCTAACCGCTGACTCGGAAGTCGACACTGGCGACGAAAGGTGCATCCATCCCTTCCTGGCCCAAGCTCTACTGACCAGGAAGGCACAGCTTCACCTTACATTACAGCCAGAGAGACACCTTCTCGCACAACTAAAGCAAAAGGCAGGTGGAGTGCTTGCCAGCACCCTGGGCGCAGTGGAGCTGTGTCCTGCAGTGACCCACCTCACCATCAGCTTCACTGAGAGTCTGCACCCCTCCCTTATCCTTTGGAAGCCGGTGTACAGCGCAGGCCTGGCTGCCTCTTATCCATCCCTTACCAGCCTCACACTCCAGTCCTTTCAGCTGAATTCCACTCAACTCGGGCGACTAGTCAGCCACCCAGCTCTGATCCCACTCCTGAAGCACCTGGACATCAGTAAAGCTAGCATCAGGAACAAAGCCCAGCCTGCCTCTAGCCCCTTCACTGGCAGCAGGCTGCAGCAGCTGAGCTTGGGCTGGGGCTACTGGGACTTCACGCCCCACCTGGCACCCTTGGCCCCCCACCTCACACAGCTGGCAGTGGATTCTGTCTCAAGCTCAAGATTCGTCGCATCCCCGGCAAGCCTGGCGGCAGCTGTTGGCACATTGACTTGCTTACAGTCACTGGAGTTTGGCATTGATGGTGTGGAGGCTGGTGACTGGTTTTCAACTCTGCTGGCGCCAGTGCTGGCCAGCCTTCCCAGCTTGCACACCCTGCTGCTGCAAGAAAAAGTGGCAGGTGATCTGTTGGATGTGTTGCTGGCGGCTACCCAGATCACTCACCTCCAGGTGTACAGCATAAGCTGCTTGGCCCTGTCAAGGGTTTCAGCAGCCTGCAGCTGGAGGCAGCTGGAGGTGGAGGAGATGGACTGGCTCTCAGCTGCCCACCTTCCACTGCACAGCCTCACCCACCCTCAGCAGCTTGCTCAGTTGGGTGGGGTGGACTCAGTTGGGGCTGTGGTGCTGGCTGCAGCTGAGCTCAACCTGTGTGAGCGCAATAAGGCAGGGCTGGAGGTGGAAGATGTGTGGCTGAGCAGGGACAGCTTTGACCTGCTGACTAAGCAGCATGTCAGCCGCAACCGCCCTGCTGCCCAGCAGCTTCCCAAACCCACTGTGACCAGCAGCAGCTCTGGGCAGGAGGGTTCTGAGGGGTCAGCAGCAGGGGGCCAGGCTCCCATGCAGCGCTTGGGCAGTTGTGTGAAGAAGGTGGTCCTCTGGAGCGGACTTGGCGGCAAGGAAGTACTTACCCTAGCTAATTTGCAAGCCTTCAGCGCCCTGTTCCCCCACGCGAGCCTAGAGCTCCGCCATGCACGCTCTTGACATCACAAGCCCAACCTTCTTCATCTTTGCCGCAATGCCTATGCACTGCCAGCGCCGAACCTATGCTGACTTGGCAATTCCAATGTACTGTGAGGTCCTGATTTGCACTGGCCTCTGCAATGTAAGGTGCTCCTTATTAGCAAATGCATTGTAACAGTTCTGTACTTCTGCATCTTTAACAGTAAAATCCAGCACTTTAAGTCAGGCGTTCCCAACATGGGGTTGGTAATCTTCATGCAACTGCGGCCCATCTACTCTTGCGCGTTTAATGTTCGACTGGAATTGGGCAGGCACTGAGCACCGCTGAGAGCGAGATAGTTTTTGCTGCGTCGGCCATCTCGTAGCTTTGAGTCTCCTCTGTTTAAAGCACTGTTTACATGTATATTTGACTGGTTGGTTGCGGAGATACGGGCTTCCTATCACAGGGGGGTGGTTTTCAGGTAGTTGGGAACGCCTGACCTATAGTGCTGGGTGCTGCCAGGCTGCTAGGCTGGGCTGAGCCTGCGGTACTGCGTCTTCGATACCTATAGTGCTGGGCTAAAGTGTTGGGTGCTGCCAGTCTGCCAGTGCTATGCTTTTTCTGTGTCATCTTCAGTGAGCTTTCATCTGCTATGATCGTATCGACGCTGAGATCAGGGAAGGAGACTTGAGATGAGGGGTGTGGGTGATGGGATGAGGGTGAAGGCACAGCAAGAGTCGTGATTAGACACAGGCTACCAGTATTAAAAACAAACTGTGCTACCTAGCTGGCTGGGGAGAGAGAAGTGGGTGCAACAGTTGTTCGCATACGCCAGTATGCTAAGTTCTGATTCGAATGTCGTTAATGCCGCAGTAGTGCAGGGACTCGCTACTGCTGCTATCCACATACTGCTCGATGTCTATCAAGCGTAGTAGTAGCACCAAGACTCAAGAACTACTCCTGGATCTCCAGAAAAAAGCAAGGAATGCTCAGTCGCGCGCATGCCGACACCTGACAGCCCTGTGAGAGCTGGCCCAAGACATCAAGGCATGCGCTTGAACAACGGGAAATCCTACCATGCATCCTAGCTTTAAACGAATCAGCTTGTGGGGCCTGGGAGGTGGTGGTTGTGGCAAGCGGGGAATGAAGGGGGCATGAGGCATCCACTGGCTGACCCTACAGGTTTGTCCTGTGTCAGGCAGGGCACACCGCGCATCACTTCACCACCACCAGCTTCATCTGGGTCACGTGATCAGGGTCAACCATCACTACCCAGCACATGACCACGGCACATCATGGCAGTGTCACCACACCTCATGGCACACCTCAACCAGCTTGCTAGCCAACACGATGCAGTGTGGGGTAGATCAGATAGAAATGGCCACGGCACATCATGGCAGAGCCGCTGCACCTCACGGCACACCCCAGCCCACCCCAACCGGCTTGTGAGCCATCATCGTGCAGTGTGGGGTAGCAGGGAAGGCACACAGCCATGCGGTGTTTACCAGTCATGGTCAAACTCAATGTCTGCCACCGGGAACAGGACAGCTAAGGCTTGCCGGTGGGCTGAGGAGAGACATTCTTCGTCTAGTCCCTCCTCAATGATGCGCAGCCGTTCCATACTACGGCCCAGGCGCTGCATGAGGGGTTGGGCCTCTGCTGCTGACCCCTGCTGCCCGCCCTGCCCATTGCTGCTGCCTGGCCCCCCTGGCGTGATGTGCCCCTCAGGGCTGCTGCTGCTGGCCAGGCTGGTGGTGCTGGTGCTGGGACCTGAGTGGCTATTTCTGCTGCTGGCCACAGTGAGGTGGGGGTGCTGGTGGTCGGCAGTGTGGCTGTGGCTGAGGTATTGCTCAGTCAGCAGGTCCACAGTGGCCGTGCTCAGGCACAGGTCCCCATTCAGAACCAGCCCTGCCTCGTTGCGCTCACACAGGTTGAGCTCAGCTGCAGCCAGCACCTCTATAGTCGGTTCCTCAATGTCCCCTACTATTTGATACACGTGCAGAGGGTGAGTGAGGCTGTGCAGGGGCAGGTAGGCGGCTGAGTCCCAATCCATCGTGTGCACCTCCAGCTGCCTCCAGCTGCAGGCTGCGCTGGCCCGGGAGCAGGTCAGGCCAGTGAATCTCAAGACACTCAGGCGTGTGATCTGGGTGAGTGCCAGCAAGGCGTCCAGCTGCTCTTGGCCCACCAGATATTCATCCACCTGTAGGGTGTGCAGGCTTGGTAGATGGGCCAGCGCTGGCAGCAGTGCCATGGGCCCTGGCCCATCAGCGTACCACGCTCTGACCCAATCAGTGAGCCTTAGCTGCTGCAGCTGTGTCAAGCTGCTCACAGCTGCTGCTATCTTGACCCAATCCCACTCATACGAGCCCAAACCCCTCATTGTCAGTTGAGTAAGGGTGGGGGGTAAGGGCACCAGTCCAGGCAGGAGCTCATCCACCCCATAATCAGCATCCAGGCTGAGTGTCTGCAACCTGCTGCCAGTGAAGGGGGACCTGCCAAGATCGCCTTCATCTGTGATGCTGGAGTCCAAGAGGTCCAGGTGCAGCAGCCGTGGCAACAGCAAGGGGTGGTTGATGGCTTTGGCCAAGCGGCGTATGCTTATGTTGGCATCCTTGAAGGTCAGGCTCGTCAGGGAGGGAAAGTAGGCGGCCAGGGCTGTGCTGAAAGCAGGCTCCCATGCAAAGTCTAAGCCGCGTTGCCATTGAATAGTCAGGCAGTCAACTGCCCAACACAGCGGCGCTGCCCTCATCATCATAGCAACCTGACGCTTCTTAACTGATGCTGCAGCAGCTGGCTCTGCTTCCCTACGTTGCTCTGTTGCACCTGTGAGGCCCCTGGCTGGCCGCAGTGTGAGGTGCAGCTTTGGTTGCTGCCTGTTCTGCAGGACCTCAGTCAGGAAGGGAGCAAGCTCACGAAGGTCTTGCTCAAAGATGTCATGCTGGGTTGGGTAGGTGAGCTGAATCCTTGGACATATCCGCAGCAGAGCTGTGGCCAGGAGCTTGCTTGTCTTGAAAATTTGCAGCCGACTGCTTGCATCCAGCTGGCTCAGGATTGCATCCAGAAGTTCCGCTGGCAGGCCCTGCAGGCCCTGCAGCTGCTTGACCTTGTTCACGTCGGCTGCTGACGACTTCTCCATCGGGTCTACATCGTCGCGAAAGAAAGCAAAGCAAGACGATGAGTGCTGCAGAGTTTAGGACTGTTGGTGCACGGCAAGACCTACCTGCCCCAAGGCGTCAGCGACGTGCCCTAAGGACAGCACAGGATAGGCCTGGGAATAGAAACGATCGTGCTCCGGTATTTGAGCCCTGCCACGGATGGGACCTGGGGGTTAAGTCAGTGGTATAACTTCAATTTACCCGGATCTAAACGTTTTTTGCCCATGTTTTAGAAGGCTGTAATTGAGTTTTACTCGATTGTAATCGTTAATAGACCTCGTTTTAAGAATCGTTAACTGCAGCGAACCGGTGTATTAACAAAAGTGGTTGCAAACGAACACATAACAGCCGGCCAACACCATCGCAGGTGACAAGAAGCATCACATCGCGCGGCTTCGCCGCGCCTATAGAGCTTCGCCTACGTAAAACTCAATTACACTAGATAATGGAGTCGCTAGGGTCGTTTCAGGTGGTTGAAAAAGGCTCGGTCTCGGCCCTGGCGCGGGACAGCTCTCGACCTCAGCCAGCGGCCACGTCGCTACGCTCCGTGTCCGCTGGCTTCGGTCTCGAGCTGCCCCGCGCCAGGGCCTCGACCTCGCCTTTTTAAACCGCCTAAAACGACCCGCGACACCATTATCTACTACGTAACAAAGCAACCGACACCCAATTATGTCCCAACCGTCAATTACAGCAAAAAGTGCGGCTGCGCCGCAAAAACTGCAAGGAACAGCGAAGCTTTCGCGTGGAGGGGGTGCGGTGACGCTTGAAGAGGCCATCCGCGCTCTTATAAATGGAAACCCGGTCGGCTGGCTGCAGTTCTGCCCCTGAGATCGCGCAGTCACACCGGTCATAGCGACAACTGCGGCTTCGTCGTGTGCATCGCCGCTGTGTAGCACTGCTATGCTGGCCTTGTAAATTGAAGTTATACAAGTTAACTGCAACGCCTCAGCTTTTCCTGGTTTGGAAACGACCTCGGCCTCGCAGTTCCTCGTGAACGCTCTCGACCTCCGCCAGGGGCCTCCGGCCCCTAGCGTCGGTCTCGAGCGTTCACTCGGAACTGCTTCGGCCTCGGTCGTTTACAAACCCGGAAAAGCTTCGTCATTGCAGTTATCCTCATCTTAAATGGCATGAAGGCCTTACATTACATTACATGTGCCTAAGTCAATTTTGGTACTCAGGTACTCAGCGACGATATCACGGTAATCAGCCGTTGCTGTTGTGTGACCAGGTTGCATGGCTGTTTGTTGATAAGGAGCGGCGTAGCTTTGCGCTGAAATGTGGCGAGTCTCGTGGTGTTTCTAACATCTAGGCGCAAGTAGCATGGTACCAGGCGCAGCCCAGCCGCACCCAGGTCCTCAACCAATGCAACATGCCTCATGAATACTTCCCCCTCCTGGACTCACCCGAGTGTGAGTGATGATGGTGTGACCAGGGTGAGGATGGTGTGACCAAAGTGATGAGGGTATGACCAGGGTAAGGGAAGCAGCAATCCTGATCAGCAGCTGTGTTAGGCCGACCCAACAGATCCCATGATCAGCTCTGCATTCCACACAGCGCTATCCCACCAGGGTGACCAGGGTGAGGGGTGTGGGAGCAGCAGTGCTGATCAGCAAACCACCCACTCCTCCGTCACATTGTGTGCCCGTGTCAGGAGTTGAACTGGGGACCCCTCGCCGTGCTTGTTGGTTTCCTTTTGTCAAGCTGAGGGAGCTGTGGTGCATGTGCCTCTCCTGGCAATGCTGTTGGTGTCAAGATGTGCCTGTAGTGGTTAGGCGCATCTTGGAGTACCAGTCCTACCTGGGGGCTGTACTGGAGGGCCATGTCAACCTGCAGCTGGAGTTCACAATCAAGGAGATGCTGGGCAGTGCCAATGTCACCTTGGACGACCTGAAGTACGGCTGCGCTGTGGTAAGCACTGCCAGGGGTGAATAGCCAGCCACAGCTGCAACTGCACACCACAAGCTCCAGCCACACCATGGCAATGTCAGTCAGCAGTGACAGGTAATACATGTAGACACCTCCACCTGCAAACGTCTTCCTGCAATGTGCTGGGGTGGCAGCAGTGGCAGAAGGTAGTGACAGCAGTGACAGCAGCAGCATGCTGGACCTCAAGCCTAGCACCACCATGACCTGCAGGCAACCACGCGCTACGTGACGATTGAAGGACGCAACCGAGTTATGATGGTTAGTGCAAAACCGGGGTCAGCTACACATGCTGCCATCAGGCCAGACCAGTGTTGCCTCCGCCCAGCACCAGCTCCCTCCCTCAGTGCCAGCACCGCATCTTGGCCTGAACACCACCTGGCATGAATGCACCAGACTTGGGTCACATGTGTCCTATTGCACATGGTGGCGCTACACGGACGCTGTGCCAGACTTGTGACGCTGTGGCCTTGACCTGCTCCTAGTCAGCTAAGGGGCACCGGCGGTTACCAGAGGAGATACTAGAGGCTCCCTACATGTTGCCAGGGCAGTGGTCAGCCCTCGTTCATGTCCTCCCTCACAACCCTGCTGTCATCCGGGGCTGCCCTGCCACCTTGACCGCCTCAGCTCCCTCCCCCTCCTTGCCTGCCTCATACTGCACTCTGCTCCCTTGGGCTGTGCACTGCTGTTCTCTATGCTCACTACGAGCACTCAGAGCTCAGAGTCTGGTGGCGAAGGTGGGTGTGAGGCGTGCCAGTCAAGTGTGGTGTGGTGTGGTGTGGTGTGGTGTGGTGTGGTGTGGTGTGGTGTGGTGTGGTGTGGTGTGGTGTGGTGTGGTGTGGTGGGGTGGGGTGGGGTGGGGTGGGGTGGGGTGGGGTGGGGTGGGGTGGGGTGGGGTGGGGTGGGGTGGGGTGGGGTGGGGTGGGGTGGGGTGGGGTGGGGTGGGGTGGGGTGGGGTGGGGTGGGGTGGGGTGGGGTGGGGTGGGGTGGGGTGGGGTGGGGTGGGGTGGGGTGGGGTGGGGTGGGGTGGGGTGGGGTGGGGTGGGGTGGGGTGGGGTGGGGTGGGGTGGGGTGGGGTGGGGTGGGGTGGGGTGGGGTGGGGTGGGGTGGGGTGGGGTGGGGTGGGGTGGGGTGGGGTGGGGTGGGGTGGGGTGGGGTGGGGTGGGGTGGGGTGGGGTGGGGTGGGGTGGGGTGGGGTGGGGTGGGGTGGGGTGGGGTGGGGTGGGGTGGGGTGGGGTGGGGTGGGGTGGGGTGGGGTGGGGTGGGGTGGGGTGGGGTGGGGTGGGGTGGGGTGGGGTGTACTCTGCTCCCTCGCCTACCCTGCTTACTGTTTACTGCTATTCCCTATGCTGCTGCTTATAGTCTGGTGGCTGGGGTACCTGTTGGGCGGCAAAATCAGCCTGGTGGCCATCCTGGCACCAACAGCTTCCACGCCAAAGCCCGGTAGCACTGCTGTGGTGTGATGTGATGTCTATGCTGCTGCTCAAATTCAGGTGGCCGGGATCTGTGAGGGAAGCCCCCTTGACCTGCTTACTGCTGTTCCCTATGCTGCTGCTGAGAGTCTAATGGCCGGGGTGTCTGTGAGGCATGCCAGTCAGGCTGGTGTCCAGCCCGGCACCCTGCTGCTTCCACGCCCTGCTGTTCCTCAGCCATTGCCCCTGTCGCGTTGTAAGTATGCACTGTGGTCTGCTGTATGGCTACTAAGTCAGCTACACAGGTCACCTTGCTAGGCAGCTGCCATCATGCACACTGGCAGGTGGCGTGTTGTGTTGCGTCAGCCGTGTCGCTTGCTGTCCTGCCGCCCAGATCCCAATCTTTGACATGTCCAACCACAAGCGAAAGTGCGCCCACACCACCACAGCCTTGGAAGGCGGCAACGACGTGTCTGTGGTGATCGGCGAGGATGTCGAAGCTGACACGGAGGTGTGAATCCCACAGGGGCAAGGGGGAGGAGGATGAGGGCAAAGGGAAGGAAAGGACGAAAGGGCTAAGGAAAGGGACAAGGACATAGAGAGTAATAAGCCAAGATTAGCTGCTTGCTCATCTGCCGGTACCTGTCTTGGCCTTAGTGCCTGGCGGCACGCCGCCTAGAGTCCAGGTTTAACCCTTACCCTAACCCTAACCCTAACCCTAACCCTAACCCATATTCAACCCTTTAACGCTTCCAGCCACCGTGAAAGACAACCCACAGCCTGCTATGACAGCTGCTGCCCCTGGCTTCTGTTCTAGTCCTGCCTGATTAGGCTACATACCTCTGCTTGCAGCTGCACGGGGATCTAGATGGCTTTGGCCACAGAGAGAGCAGAGCATGAGGCTGTGCGGGACTTGGGCATGTTGCAGGTGGCAGGGGCAAGGAGAGGGAAGGCAGCCTGCTGTGAAGCAGCCTCTGGGCTTGCACAAGCTGCAGCTGTGTGCCGTGCTAACCCCAACCCTGACCCCAACCCTAACCGAAACCATAGCCCTAACCCTAACCCTAACATAAGCTGAGCTGTGTGGCGTGTGCTGGCCTGCAGCTGTGCTACCCCTACACCCCGGACATGCGGGACGACCACGGCGTCTTGAACTACGGCTTCCTGCCAGACCCGGAGGACCCGCCCCGCCTGCTGCAGGTCAGCCTGGGCACCAACCCTTGCTTACAACACGCCACCTCGGCTGGTTGGTCTGGTCCCCTAATCGTACCCCTAACCCTAACCCTAACCCTAACCCTGACCCTGACCCTAACCTTAACCCTAACCCTAACCCTCACCTCAACATGTATGGCATTGAGTCAGGGTCGTGAAGGTCAGCCCTGGCAAGGCACTGCTAGCATATCCAGCCTGCTGAGTGCCCTGCTCAGTATGAGCCAGTGCCTGGGCAGTGCTGGCAGGGAAGCGCCAGCGTGGCAGCCTCAGCAGGGCCAGCTGCCCCAGGGGCAGCAAGGTGTAGCACAGCAGAGGGGAGCCAGTACCGGGAGTGCCGGGAGGGTTTGCTGACCGTTTCTGAACTGGGCCTGATGGGGAGTGGCAGTAGTTTGCTACACTGCCCTGAAGAGGCAGAGCTTGAGATAACACAGCCCAGCCCTCAATGGTGAGAGAGGGTTAGTTTTACGAGGTTCACGAGGGAAGCTGAACAGAAGGCAAACAGGGGAAGAGAGTTGGGATGAGAGGAGAAGTCGGGAGTGTTGGGAAGGCGGGAGTGTTGGCTGTGGTTGTAGTGGAGGTTGCTTGGTCCCTGTACCCTGTGCTGGGTGCAGGTGGATCATCCGGAGTACAGCCCCTCTGACTCCAACAAGCCGTTGTCTGAGGAGCCGTTCGAAGGTGTGACCTCCTGGCCGCACAGAACAGGTTGCAGCGGATGTGGCAGCCAGTACAGAGCAGCATTGTGGTCAGAGCAGCACTGTGGGCAGTAGGCGCTGTGGCTGATCCCAGAAAGAGCTTCGGGCACGCCATATCAGTGTCAGGGCGTCAGCCAGCAATGACAGGTATGAGCATCGCTTAGGGGCAGGTCCAGCACATACCCTCCCCCAAGGACCTGCTATGGCCCATAGCCCAGCCACAGCCCAGCTTCCATAGCCCAGCTGCAGACTGCTGCGACTGGACATAGCTCCATAGTTTAGAGCCCAGAGGACTCCCTCCATCACCTGCACCGCATGGGTAATAACATGCGACGCTTACTGGAGTAATGCTCAGAGCCTGGGCAGCAGCAGCAACAGCATTAGCGGCAGCACCAGCACCAGCACCAGCAGCGGTGGCAGCGTCGTCGGCGGCGGCAGCAGCAGCGGCAGCAGCGGCAGCGGCAGCGGTGGCGGCAGCGGCATTAGCGGCAGCAGCAGCAGCAGCAGCAGCAGCAGCAGCAGCAGCAGCAGCAGCAGCAGCAGCGGCGGCGGCGGCGGCAGCGGCGGCGGCGGCGGCGGCAGTGGCAGCGGCAGCGGCCGCGCTGAACACAGGGTCCTGATTCCTGGGTGGAACCACACCCAAGACGGTGGCGGCGTCCTCATCTACAGCACTCATCTCCCTCTCACTGGGGGTTGTGTTGTCTGGAGTCCGGATGCCAGCGGTGACAGGAGGGCACACATCACCCCTACCATCAGTGGCTGTGCTGTGCAATGGTATCTAGACCAATTCTTACTTGTCTGCCCTCCAGGTGGGGCGATAGACGTTGGCATGGAACATATGCTCAACAGCTTGTACAGTGCCTAGTGCACACGTACTACTGTGCTACAGTATGCAGCCCAGGTCAGGGTACTCCTTGCCTAAGGCCGGTGCCGCTGCTTGGCCTGGCCACTAGCACAGCTCCACTGGGCGCCATGGGGCCTCCCCTGAACCTTGTCCACCCAGCTGCCGAGGCCCCCTGAGGGGTGGCCTGGTCCAGCCAGGGGCACCACATAAGGCACCACACTGGCGCATCAAACCGCTTGCTCCAGGCTGACTGCAACAAGCAGTGCTGCACCTGCCCTGCTCAGGGCTTCCAGCCTGCTGGCCTGGTGGGCTTGCTGCGGTTCAGCCACCTCTTGTAGCCCTAGGGTTTTTTCACAGCTGAGCTGACTCGGTTGGTGCGGGACTCAGCCAATGTCACCACCTTGCCAGGCAGCTTGTCTGTTGGCTGTTGCCCTTACCACGTGTCCCTTACCACGGCTGGCACCTCAGGGTTCACACGCGGCAAGCAGGACTGACTCAGACGTATGTTGCGTTAGGCATTGCATGCAATGCAAAACTGCTATAAGAAAACAATCCACACGGGTATGTTGTTTACAGAGGGGTTGGGTGCAGCGGGGAGGGACTGCATGAAGCAGTTGTAGTTGATAGCCAGCTGACTGACCAGATGCCAGATGAACGGTGCATCATCGTCAGTATAAGCATCATCATCTGCAGCAGCAGCAGCAGCGGCAGCAGACAGAACGGCAGCAGCAGCAGTGGATGGTGAGTCGAGCAGCATGGATGGTGAGTCGTCAATATCATCATCATCAGCAGCAAGAGCGACAGCAGCAGCAGCAGCAGCAGCAGCAGCAGCAGAAGCAGTGGCAACAGCGTCAGACGGACATGCAGCAGTGGCAGCAGCAGCAGTGGGCTGCAGCCTTTTCAGCCCTGGCCTGTGCCTGGGTCCTGGCTGCAGCTGACTCAGCGGACAGCTACCTGTCAGAGATGGATCGCCTGACCAAGCTGCTGGACGATTTGCAACAGGTAGGCACTCACCCCTGATGTGCGGGGCAGCTGCTGCAACCCCTGCCGGCAAGTTGCAACAGGCACTACCCAGTAGCAGTGTCAAGCTAGCCATCTGTAGCTGGGTACATAGTTCAGCATGGCACCTGCCGCAAGGTGCAACATGCGCTGCTTGCCAAACCAGGCAACAGCAGCCTGCTGGCTTGCTGCCTGGCTGCCAGTGTTGCCTCAACAGGATTCAATAGGTGTTGGCTGCTGCTGCTGCTGCTGCTGCTGCCTGCCAGGGTGACGCCAACTTTGACGAGGCTGCCTGGCCTGCCCCGGGCACCGACTACGTGTTTGACATGCTGATGGGCTTGAAGCAACGGCGGCGCGAGGCCATCAGGTGAGAGGCCACACAGCCAGTGCAGGTTGACATTCTGCATTTTGTTTTGCAATCTGCCTTTGTACTTGTTTTTGTTATTTAATGCTATAGACTTGCTATAACTATGAGGCCCGCTGTATCAGGCCTGTGGACACATGTACTCTAAGACTCTGTGACCATCACTGTGACTGTGCCAGTGATTGTGAATACGCGAGCCCTAGCTCAAGATACCCACCCCACGCCATTCCCGCCATCCTTGACATGCTAGGTAGTGCCTCTCTCCGCCACCCCTTAGCCACTCCTGCTTCTGGCCCTGCAGGTATGAGGTGGCTCGTCTGGCCTCAAAGCTCGAGGCTCTTTCAACAGGGAGACAGGAGCTGTGACCATCCCTCTTTTGTTACCACCTGACCTGGCATCAACCATGGATGAGCCTCAGCCATGGCATCAGGGGCGTATGGGTCATGCCTTCCACCAGCTGTTGAGCGTATCAAGTGTTCGACCTAGCAGGCCAGGCAGCGTCCATCCTCCCCTGTTGGAATAGCATTCACTCAATCCACGGCAACATCCACAACGACAAGCACCCTCCGCCTGCAACAGGACTAGCCAGGGCAACGGCTTAAGTGCTGCAGAGCAAGTCAGCCCAAAGCAAGCAGGGGGGCAGCAGGGGGTGGCCTGATGGCCGCAAGGGGGGCAGCAGCAGCGGCCACAGAGGTAGGGGCAGGAGAGGGGGCACAGGGGGCAGGGGTGGCCTCAGGCGGTGTTCACCGAAATCAACGCTCTGTTGGGCACGCCGAGCAATACGCCGAGCAACACAGCAGCAGACGAGGCATAATCCAAGCTGCGGCATCAGCGGCACAGGAGCCGCACAAGTTGTTCTTGTTTGGCTTTCCCTCTTTTTTCTCTTCAGACGGTGCTGCCTTCATTGCTATGTTCATCCTCGTTTTCCTCCTCTTTGGTTCTTTTTCTAGTTTGCCTGCAATTCTCGCTCTCTAAAAAATAAAAATAAAAACAGCGGCACAGGAATGGCGCAAGGGCAGCGAGGCATTGGATACGTCCAGGGAATAAGGATGAGAAGTGTCTGATGATGCACCGTCACCGGTCGCGCTAAACCCCCCGCTTAAACCGGAGCAGGCATCGCCAGACTGTGGTCTGTGGCCTGCATCGCGGTGCTGCTGATGCTGCTATTGCTCCATCAACAGGCACGTTGTGCAGTTCGTCCCAGCGTGGCGCAATGCAAAAATATTTTGACGGGCATGTAAGCTACTTCTGGTGCTGGGTGATGCCAGGCTGCTAGGCTGGGCTGAGCCTGTATCTGCGTCTGCCTGCGAGTGTTATGACTACTTCTGTCTGCAGCAGCTGTAGGGTCACTGCAGCAGGAATGGAAAACGCATGACTCTGGTGTGTGTGGCGTGCATGGCGGTGCGGCTGATGCTGCCCCCTGCTCTATCAACTGGCACGTCGTGCAGTTCAGACCACCGTGGGGCAATGCACAAATGTTGGTGGGCATGTCGTTCATTGCTCTGTCAGCAGGTCCACAGTGGCCTGGCTCAGGCACAGGTTCCCATCCAGCACCAGCCCTGCCTTGTTGCGCTCACACAGGTTGAGTTCAGCTGCAGCCAGCTACTCAATACGCAATCCCTGTGTGTCCCCTACCACTTGAGATTCTCTCTGTGGCCATCTTATGAGAGCTGTCACTTGCTGTGTGAGCCATCATCTACCTGTGTAAACTTGTAGAGTGCCGCTGAAATCAGGGAAGGAGACCTGAGATGAGGGGTGTAGGTGATGGGATAAGGGAAGAGGCACAGCAAGAGTCGTGGTTGGACACAGACTACGAGTAATTAAGACAAATTGTGCTATCGAGCTGGCTGGGGAGAGAGGTGGGTGTGGCAGTTGTTCGCTGACGCCAGTATGCTAAGTTCTGATTCGAGTGTTGCTAGTGCCGCCAATTGACGCAGAATTTAGAGAAGAAGGCCTGAGATGAGGGTCCCCTACCTAGCTGGCTGGAGAGAGGTGGGTGTGACAGTTGTTCGTTTACACCAGTATGCTGAAATCTGATCTGGATGTTGTTAATGCTGCCAATCGTGCAGGGACTCGCTGCTGCAGCTATCCACATCCTGCTCAATGTCTTCCAAACAGCGTAATAGTAGTAATAGTAATAGTAGTAGCACCGGAACTCAAGAACTACTTTTGAAACTCCAGAACGGAAAAGAGCTGGTCAAGAACATCCAGGAATGCGCATGGACAATGAAGAAGAACTACTAGTCACACGCATGCCGACATCTGATAGGCCTGTGAGAATGTTGTAAATACCGCTAGTAGTGCAGGGGTTGCAGCTGCTGCTATACACATTCTATTGGATGTCTTCCTAACAGCGTCGTAATAGCACCAGCGTAGTTGTAACTCCATAGCAGGTTGTGAAACTCCAGGATAGAAGAGAAACTAAAGAAGACAGCAAGCAATGCCTTGTCACACGCACGCCGACACCTGACAGCCCTGTGAGAGCTGGCTGGCTGGTAAGGGTGGAGGCACAGCAAGAGTCGTGGTTGGACACAGACTACGAGTAATAAAGACAAACTGTGCTAGCTAGCTGGTTGGGGCGAGAGGTGGGTGTAACAGTTCCTAGTTACGAATGTTGTGAATACCGCTAGTAGTGCAGGGGTTGCAGCTGCTGCTATACACATTCTATTGGATGTCTTCCCAACAGCGTAGCAACACTGGTACCAGCGTAGTTGTAACTGGCTGACACTACAGGTTTGGGCTGTGTCAGGCAGGGCACACCGCGCATAACTTCACCACCATCAGGGTCATCTGGGTGATGAGCTCAAAGTCAACAGCCACTACCCAGCACATGACCACAACACATCATGGCAATGCCACCGCACGTCCCGGCACACCTCAGCCCACCCCAACCAGCTTGCAAGCCATCATGATGGAGTGTGGGGTAGCAGGAGGCCACTCAGCCATGTGGTGTTTCACCATATCGGAACGAAGCTAACGTCTGCAACCGGAAACATGACATCTAAGGCTTCCTGCTCGTCTGGGGACAGCAATTCTTCGTTCAGTCCCTGCTCTTTGATGTGCACTGCCTTCACACAACGGCTCAGGCGTTGCATGAGAGGTTGGGCCCCTGCTGCCGGCCCCTGCTGCCCGCCCTGCCCAGTGCTGCTGCCTGGCCCCCCTGGCGTGATTTGCCCCTCAAAGCTGCTGCTGCTGGCCACAGCGGGGTGTGAAGGCTGGTGGGCAGTATGGCGGCTGTGGCTGAGGTGTTGCTCAGTCAGCATGTCCACAGTGGCCTTGCTCAGCCACAGTGCACCATCCAGCACCAGCCCTGCCTTGTTGCGCTCACACAGGTTGAGCTCAGCTGCAGCCAGCACCTCAATACTCGGTTCCTCAATGTCCTCCATATCAATGTCCCCTATCTCGACGTCCTCCATCATGGCCCCTACCAGTTGATACAGGTGCAGAGGGTGAGTGAGGCTGTGCAGGGGCAGGTAGGCGGCTGTGACCCAGTCCATCGTGTGCACCCCCAGCTTCCTCCAGCTGCAGGCTGCGCTGGCCCGGGAGGAGGTCAGGCCGGAGAATTTCGTGATACTCAGGTGTGTAATCTGGGTGAGAGCCAGCAAGGCATCCAGCTGCTCCTGGCCCACCATATCATCGTCCACCACCAGCGTGTGCAGGCTGGGTAGGTGGGCCAGCGCTGACAGCAATGCCATGAGCCCTGGCCCACCCTCGTACCAACCTCTGTGAATATCAGTGTGCCTTAGCTGCTGCAACTGTGTCAATCTGCTCACAGCCGCTGCTAAACTGTCCCAGTTCCATGAACCCCTCACTGTACCCCTCACTACCAGCTGAGTGAGGGTGGGGGGTAAGGGCACCAGTCTAGACAGGAGCGGGTCCACTTCAATGCCAGCATCCAGGCTGAGTGTCTGCAGCCTGCTGCCAGTGAAGGGAGACCTGCCGGGCTGGCCTTTATGTGTGATGGTGATGCCATTGATGTCCAGGTGCAGCAGCTTTGGCAACAGCAGAGGGTTGATCGCAGTCGCCAAGTGACCAATGCTCATCCTGGCCTCTCGGAAGGTCAGGCTCGTCAGGGAGGGAAAGGAGGCGGCCAGGGCTGCGCTGAAAGCAGGCTCCCAAGGAAGATCCAAGGAGTGATGCCATCCAATAGTCAGGCTGTCAACTGCCCCACACAGCGGCACTGCCCCCAGCATCCGGGCAACCAGACGAGCTGCATCTGTTGCTGCAGCAGCTGGCTCCGCACTGTGACGTTGCTGTATTGCATCTGTGTGGCAACTGGCTGGCTGCAGTGTGAGGTGCAGCTTTGGTTGCTGCCTCTTCTGCAGGGCCTCAGTCAGGAAGGGAGCCAGCTCACAAAGGTGTTGCCTAATGACGTCATGTTGGGTTGGGTAGGTGAGCTTGATCCTTGGAACTACTCGCAGAAGAGCTGTGGCCAGGAGCTTGCTGGTCATGAAGACTTGCAGCCGACTGTTTGCATCCTGCTGGCGCAGGACTGCATCCACAAGTTCTGCTGGCAGGCCATGCAGGCCCTGCAACCGGTCGTCCGTGATCACTTCGATTTCTGACGACTTATCCATCAGGCCTACACCGTCATTTCAGAAAGCAAATCAAGACGATGTGTTCTGCAGAGCTTGTGACTGCTGGTGCACGGCGCGACCCACCTGCTCCAAGGCGTCAGCAACGTGCCCTAAGGACAGCACAGGATAGGACCTGGGAGTAGACACTTGTATGCGCCTGAGACGCACCAGGCGTGCCGTGTATGGCAAAGAATGCGCCAGTTTCTCTCTTTGTGTGACCAGGATGCACGGCTGTTTGCGGAGAAGCAGCGGTACAATTCTGTGCCGAGCTGAGGTGCCACCACTTCTCCCTAGCACCACACCTGCAGCGCGTCAAGGTTACAGCTGAAGCTGCCTTCACGGTGCCTCTTTGCTGATCCCTGTAATCCCCGTAAAATGTGATCCTTCTCGCAACTGCAGGTCAGGGCCGACGCCCGGTTGGATCGGTGGCTGCGACCGGCATCACCACCAACGTCACCCACAACGACACTACAACGGCACTACTGCCAACGACGCCACCACAGCCTTATAGTGTGTGTAGGTGGGTGGTAAGCCCTCAGTACCTAGTACGATGTGGTTCAGTGCTTAGACTACGGCTTCGCCTCACTGCCTTACTTGCAGCCCCTGGCATCCACCCACTCCCTGTTGGACCACTCCATGGGCACTAACTCATGAGCTGGGAGTGTAGGTTGACACACCACCCTGCGCACTGCCACTGACTGCCCCCACTACTGAAGGTCAGGAACCTGCATTCCAAACACCCAGCCAGCCAGCTCCTTGCCAACGCACCAACCTGCCTGCCACTGCCACCAACTGCGACCACCAACAGAACCAGCCCACCCACGGCAGGCTGCAATTTGTGGCTCAGGGCTTGTAAGCAATGGACCCACCTGCCCCACCCGCGCAATGCCTGCTGCCTGGCTGCCTCCAGCCTGCTGCACCTGCTGGGCCACTGAGAGGGGCCTGCTGAGCTGGCTGCTGGGGTTAGGACTCCAGGGGGCAGCACCGCCCAGGCTGAGGAAATCAGGAGATGGGCCCGCACAGCGGGGTCAGGCTAGAAGCCCTAGGCGAGGCACTGAAAAGAAGAAGAATCACCTACCCAAAATTAAATAGGCACGTGCCTGACCCCTTGCACAAACTCCGGCATCAAGCTGTAAAGTCTACACTTGGACCATGATGTGTTGGTGCACAGCAACCCTGGACTTTCAAGTTTGAGTTCCGGAAAGGCGCAATTAGACCCACCCCCTCGTCGCCCACAATGCCACCACAGCCGTGCCACCTCGCATTCGCAATCGAGCCTGGGCGCCGACAGCGACAGACACCCCACTTTTCAAAGAAGGTGCAAATGAGTGCCGCACTGCCTAACTCGCAAGCCCTGGCATACATCTATGTATGCATAAACACCCCAGGGCTGTAACTCAAGAGCTAAGATCGTAGGTTTACATATCAGCCTGCGCACTGCCACAGTCAAATCACATGGGGCCAATGCCCGGCCTATGCTTTGAGAACAGGACGATGCCTGACCCCTTGCATCCATTCCTGCATCAACTTGTAAGATTTGGAGTAAACGAAGGCAACAAAGGCGGGGAGTGTTGCAGCTTCGGTCCAGCTGCAGCCTTGCCCCGTTGTTTGCTACGGCCTGCTGACCCAGTGGACCATGCTCAGGGCGGGCTGTGGGCTGCTTCCGAGGGAGCAGGCAGGGGGCGGGGGGGTGGTGGGGCTGGCCATGGGGCTAGGGTCGAGGCATGGGCATGGGCTGCCCAGTCCCCTGTGTGTGACCCCACTGTGTAGAAGAGGTCAGGTCCGGCCCTGAGGGCCTCAGGCTAGAGGCAGGCCAGCTGGAGGGGCTGGAGGGTGAGGCCTGGTGGGGCCACTGCCCGGACTATGCTCTGGGAACAGGTGAGCTGCCAAGCCTGACCCTGATGACCACCCACCAATGCCCTTGTTGACCGACCAGCCCAGCTTCACCCTGCCGCTCCCGCTGCCCCTGATGCACACATACCCGCCAGCGCTGCCCTGCCCAGCCCTGCCCTGCCCAACAGCTGCGCCACAGCACATGGGCGGAATGCCTGATGATGCTACCCAAGCTGTGAACCAGTCATCCAGTCCTGAGCCAAGTGTTACTGCAGCAGTGTCAGCAGCAGCAGGAGCAGCATCAAGGTCTAGAGCGGCATTAGCAGCAGCAGGGCCAGGAGCAGCAGTAGAAGCAGGGGGTCTGCAACGGCAGGGGGTCAGGGGCTGACCCTGTTGTCCCGCACCTGGCAGCAGGCCGTCAGGTCAGGCAGGAGGGGCCCGGGCTCAGTTGTGTTGCAGAGCTTGAAGCAGGCTCAGGGAGCAGGGCGGTTACACCCCCTCCTGATGCTGCCAACACCTCCTCCCCAGCTGCAGCTGCAGCAGCTGAGCCTGGCCAGCTGGGGCTGTGACTGGTGCTGGGGCTGCAGGGTGCAGCTCCTGAGCCTGGGCCACAGCACATGGGGTGGGTGCCTGATGCTGCAACCCAAGCTGTGCACCAGTCATCCAGTCCTGAGCCAGGTGCCACTGCAGCAGGAGCAGCAGCAGGGTCAGGAGCAGCAGCAGGCTCTACAGCAGGGTCAGGAGCAGCAGCTGTAGGGTCACTGCAGCAGGAATGGCAACCGCATGACTCTGGTGTGCATGGCCTGCCTTGCGGTGCGGCTGATGCTGCCCCTTGCTCCATCAACTGGCACGATGTGCAGTGCGCCCCACCGTGGGGCAATGCACAAATGTTGGTGGGCATGTCGGTGGCTATTTCTATTGCTGGGTGCTGCCAGGCTGCTAGGCTGGGCTGAGCCTGTGGTGACTGCGTCTTTGATGCAACACTGTTCTGTGTCATCTTCTGTGGGCCGTCATCTGCTGTGTGATCTACCATCTACCTGTGTAATCCATTGTCTACCGGTGAGAGCAGGAGGGAGTGACGTATTGACGCAGAATTTAGAGAAGAAGGCCTGAGATGAGGGTCCCCTACCTAGCTGGCTGGAGAGAGGTGGGTGTGACAGTTGTTCGTTTACACCAGTATGCTGAAATCTGATCTGGATGTTGTTAATGCTGCCAATCGTGCAGGGACTCGCTGCTGCAGCTATCCACATCCTGCTCAATGTCTTCCAAACAGCGTAATAGTAGTAGTAGCACCGGAACTCAAGAACTACTTTTGAAACTCCAGAACAGAAGCCCAGCTTGAGGAGAAAGCACGCAATGCCTTGTCTCGCGCATGCCAACACCTGACATCTCTGTGAGAGCTGGCCAAGAACATCCAGGAATGCGCATGAACAATGGAAATCCTACGATGCATTCTAGCTTTGAAACAACTCTGTTCATGGGGCCTGGAAGGTGGTGGATGGGAGCAGTGGGGAATGAAGGGTACATGAGGCATCCACTGGCTGACACTACAGGTTTGGCCTGTGTCAGGCACAGCACACCGCAGAGCTTCACCGACAACAGGTTTGTCTGGGTGATAGAGCAAAGGGTCAACCATCACTACCCATCACACATGACCACGGCACTGTCGCCGTACTCCATGGCACACCTCAGCCCACCACAACTAGCTTGCGTGCCATCATCATGCAGTGTGGCGCTAGCTGAACTTGACGTCGGCAACTGGGAACAGGACAGCTAAGGCTTGCCGATTGGCTGCGGCTGCGGAAAGACATGTTTTGCTCAGTCCCTGCCCTCTGATGTACAACACCTCCACATAATGGCCCAGGCGCTGCATGAGAGCTTGGGCCCCTGCTGCCTCCCCCTGCTGAACCCCTTGCCCAGTGCTGCTGCCTGGGCCCCCTGCCATGATGCGCAACACCTCACTATGATGCGCAACACCTTCACGCAACGGCCCAGGCGCTGCATGAGAGCCTGACCCCCTGCTGCTGGCCCCCCGTGCCCAGTGCTGCTGCGTGGCCCCCCTGCCATGATGTGCCCCTCAGGGCTGCTGCTGCTGGCCAGGCTGGTGCTGGGCCCTGAGTGGCTGCTGCTGGCCACAGTGGGGTGGGAGAGGTGCCGGGCAGTGCGGTGGCTGAGATATTGCTCAGTCAGCAGGTCCATGGTGGCCTGGCTCAGGCACAGGTTCCCATCCAGCACCAGCCCTGCCTTGTTGCGCTCACACAGGTTATGCTCAGCTGCAGCCAGCAACTCTATACTGGGTTCCTCGACGTTTCCTTCTAGTTGATGCAACCACAGAGGGTGCGTGAGGCTGTGCAGGGGCAGGTAGGCGGCTGTGACCCAGTCTAAGATCCTGACTTCCAGCTGCCTCCAGCTGCAGGCTGCGCTGGCCCGGGAGGAGGTCAGGCCAGAGAATACTAAGACCTCCAGGCTGGTGATCTGGGTGAGTGCCAGCAAAGCGTCCAGCTGCTCCTGGCCCACCACTTGCTCATTCATCTTCAGAGTGTGCAGGCTGGGTAGGTGGGCCAGCGCTGGCACCAGTTCCACGACCCCTGGTATAGCTCTGTCTAAGTTTATATCCTGACAAACGAGCGTTAGCTTCTGCAACTGTGTCAAGCTGCTCACAGCCGCTCCTATCTCGACCCAGTCCCACAGATGTGGGCAATAACCCTTAACTTCCAGCTCATTAAGGGTGAGGGGTAAGGGCAACAGTCCATACAGGAGCTCATCCTCCCCGTCCACGTCAACGTCAGCATTTAGGCTGAGTGTCTGCAGCCTGCTGCCAATGAAGGGGGACCTGCCAAGATCGCCTTCATGTGTGATGCTGGCGTACTCAAGGTCCAGGTGCAGCAGCCGTGGCAACAGCAGGGGGTGGTTGATGGCTGTCGCCAAGTTACCTATGCTCATCCTGACATCCTTGAAGGTCAGGCTTGTAAGGGAGGGAAAGGAGGTCGCCAGGGCTGCGCTGAACTCAGGCTGAACTCAGGCTCCCATAGAAGATGTAAGCCCCATTGCCAGCTAATAGCCAGGCTGTTGACTGCCCCACACAGCGGGACTGCCCCCAGCATCCAGGCAAGAGTACGGGTCGCATCTGCTGCTGCAGCAGCCGGCTCTGCTTTCCCACGTTGCTCTATTGCATCTGTGAGGCTGCTGGCTGGCTGCAGTGTGAGGTGCAGCTTTGGTTGCCGCCTGTTCTGTAGGACCTCAGTCAGGAAGGGAGCAAGCTCACGAAGGTGCTCCCCAATGATGTCATGCTGGGTTGGGTAGGTGAGCTGGATCCTTGGACATATCCGCAGCAGAGCTGTGGCCAGGAACTTGCTGGTCATGAACACTTGCAGCTGACTGCTTGCATCCAGCTGGCGGAGGACTGCATCCAGAAGTTCCGCTGGCAGGCCCTGCAACTGCTGGCCCTTGTTCACGTCGCCTGCTGATGACTTCTTCATCAGGCCTACGTCGTTAAGAAAGATAGCAAAGCAAGACGATGAGTACTGCAGAGCTTAGGACTCTTGGTGCACGGCAAGACTTACCAGCTGCAAGGCGTCGGTGACGAGCCCACAGTACAACACAGGATAGGACCTGGCAGTACAAGAGAGCGTGCTCCAGTGATATAGAGGTGCACAGGGTCTGTGCGAATACCCTGACATGCGACTGATACCCACCAGGCGTGTCTTGTGAGGAAATCAATGCTCCAGTAACCTCTTATGTACTCATCGACGGAGACACATCGCTGTGTTGACGTGCAATGTGCCCTTGCTGTGCATTTCGCATCATTGTTGTCGTGTGACCAGGATGCATGGCTGTTTGCTGATAGAGGCGCAGCTTGTTGCTGATATGACGTGATATGCTGATATGTTTGCTGGTATGGGAAGGCGGCAGTGACAGCGGCGCAGCTTTCTGTTGATATGAGGGATAAACCCATATAGGCATGTCCACCTGCACTAATGCCAACCGACGGCCTGGATAATGTCTTAGTTGTCATTATTGTCAGTCAGTCCTTGCAGCTGCTACGGCCCATATTGCGGTTGGCGGTTGGCGGTTGTAGCCCGACAAGCTGATTCAACAAGGATGAAGATGTTAGACTGTAGGTAATTTCACTCTGCTACAGTTCAACTGCTACAGTTCAACAGTTCGGTCACACCCTTGATGACCACGAACCCCACACCGGTGGCACGTTCCCTCCAGCCAACTGTAGACCACTGGGCACTCCATCGGAATCAACCACTTGATGCATACAAGGCTAGCAGGCTGTTCAAAATACTAGGCCCTATGGGTTGTTGCAGGCCCCGCCATCAATGCCCCGCTGGTACTCTGTAGCCCGGTGCAACCTCTGCCTGACCTTGGGCAGTAGGTCATTGACCAGCTTGTAGCTCTGCTGGTACATATCGCCAATGGAGGGCAGAGCCTCCCGGTCCTGCCAGCTGCACGGCTCCAGATGCGCTGCACGCTCTCCCCAATGCGCTGCAAGTTGAGGCAGGCATTGGTATCACGGTCCAGCTGGGGCAGGGGCAGGGGCAGGGGCAGGGGCAGGGGCAGGGGCAGGGGCAGGGGCAGGGGCAGGGGCAGGGGCAGGGGCAGGGGCAGGGGCAGGGGCAGGGGCAGGGGCAGGGGCAGGGGCAGGGGCAGGGGCAGGGGCAGGGGCAGGGGCAGGGGCAGGGGCAGGGGCAGGGGCAGGGGCAGGGGCAGGGGCGGGTTCAATAACATCAGCCTCTAATTGGGTAGTGGTGAGTTGTGCGTCATCATCGCCAGTGTGTGATTGCAAATACTGAAACTATCAACGCCATCAAACCATGGTGGCATCCCTAGCACTAGAGCACAGTGGGTCGAGATCATGGACAAGATCAGGAACACTGGCTTGCGTGTTGTGGGTGGTGATGGTGAGTGGTGGTGGTCGTCATCACCATGTCACGTC
>JASKMD010000003.1:1942990-1947675 GCA_030144725.1 Haematococcus lacustris
GATAAGGAACCAAAACAGCACTAGGTGAGAGGTCAGGAGAGGAAACCGTCAAAGGAGAGCAAAGCAGGCAAACCAAGCGACAAGACCACACAAGACAGGAGTCGAAGACTGGAAGGCCCCCAAAAGACACAAGCCCTCCTACTACACGTTAACGAGGAAACGACTCACCCTCCCGACCCATCCCCAGAAAATCCCCCACCCGTGAGAGCCCCCCCGCCCGCAAGAGCTCCCCCTAGCTACCCAGGGGACAAAAAGACAATGCCCCTCTTCCCCCTCCCTCCCAACCCCAGCCTTACCACCCCCCCGCTCTAAACTACCCAGCCTAAACAACAGACAGGCACTACTCCCACTCCCATACCCTGGCCTCCCGTACAGGCAACAACCCCCTAGCCGGGCTCCGCTGCGGCACCTAGGATGGGGGGGGCGGGCACAGGCCACTGCAAGGACAAACGCACAACCAGCTCCCCCTGCTGCCGCTGAAACCACCCTCCCGACGCTGCAGGCCACAGGCTCGCGAACTTCCTCTCATCCAGCCGCGGGTCTCTCCCCTTGAACCACGTGGACGGGACGGCGCCGCCCAGCCCCACCCGAATATCCCTACCCACCCGGTACCAGTCCCGCTGCACCGCCGATGACAGGGTGAAGATGACTCCCTGCGCCACCCGATGGGCGAGCGACTGCGTTTGATGCGCTGCAGCTGGGCCCAAACACCGGATGCGCCACACCGACCCCAAGTAGGCAACGCGAAGGCGCAGCCACAGGTGGGCATCGGGGGGGTGAAAGGGGCCATCCTCGCTGTGCGTAGGGCGCCCGCTGAGGAGCAGGAGAGCGTCGCTTGAGGGAGGGCGGGTGCCTGTGAGGCGTTCGTACACGTCCAGCACCCACTCCCAAGCGGGAGCCACGGAGGGACAGGTAAGGAAGGCATGGGTGAGCGTCTCCAGGGGTCCCAGCTGGCAGAGGCGACAGACTGATGAAGCAGGGGCCGCAGCTTCTTTCAGGATGTGGCCCCACATGGCCCCCACCATGAGGCTCCCGTGCAGCACCCGCCACGCCACAATGACATGCTCCCGGCGGAGGGTGGGGTCCAGCAGCTCCTGCCACACCTCTAGGCAAGGCTGGCCGGCTTGGGCTGAGCGGGCTAGTTCGTCCACCATGCCATCCAGAGCTCCATTCCCGGCATCGGGCAGCGCGCCTGCTTGCCTGTTGCCGCTGTGCCTGCCCCCCCTTCCCGGTCGGATCTGGGCGTCTAGCTGCCGCTGTGCCCGCTGCACCGCCCTAAGCTCCGGGGTGGGCCGCGGAGGAGGTCTAGCGTTGGTGGCACGCCAACGCGGTGTCTGGCTGCCCTGCACTTCCTCCGGGAGCCAATCAAGTCTCCCGGTAACATTTATCCTGAGGCGAGCCAAACTAGAAAAATTGGTTTGAATATTTTCCCTCTGGCTTGGATAAATTGGCAGCACCCCAACTGGCTGCACCCTGGGCTCGGCCATCGAGTTCCGCTTGCCATCGTCGCAACGGCGTTGGCAGTGGCGTTAGCGACACCCCAAGCGACACTCCAAACTGGCGACATCCCAACCAGACTTCCCAAACTGCCTTTGGGGACAGCAACCACTGTAACAATTTGCGCCAGCAGTTGCACGCTGCGGGCAAGCACTCGAACACATGTGCCAGCCATCCGTCGCTATCCAGCAGCCTCTTTCGCCACGTTTCGACTGTGTGCCTCATGGTGTACTGTCTTGCAGGTGAGGCGCCAGCCAGCAGCCACACAGCAATCGCGACCAGTCATAGCATACATGCGCCCCGGTCGAGCGAAAGGAGCAAAAGGAAAGGTGCGCTGTTGACGAGCTAGCGATATAGCGAACAATCGATTGGTAAAGTCTGTGGCATGGTTTGCTTGCAGGTGGACTTCCAATGGCTAGGAGGCTACGCAGCTAAGAGGTGCAGCTAGTGAGCGCAGCCATTAACAGCAAGGAGCTTAGAGCGGCAGAGCGGTGGAGTATTGGAGGAGCCTGGAGCGCAGGAGCAGTTGTGAGCCAGGAGCCAAGAAGTGCAGCCAAGGAAAGCAGCTTGGCAGAGCAGCCAGGGACAGCCAGGAGCAGTCAGGAGCAGCCATGAACAGTTAGAAGCGGCAGCAATAAGCGGCACCCATGAGCAGCGCCCTCCCCCCCCTGCCGTCCCCCCCTTCACCCCACACCCGACCCCATCCCCCCCCCTCACACACTCCAATCAGCAAGTGGTGAGTGGCTATTCCTTGCAACTATGCAGCTCTATGTATCTAGTCTGACCGCTAGCATGCCCTTGTTTGCTGCAGGTTCCAATGGTCACATCCATTCCCCACTACCACCACCAGCACCTCCCCTCCCCTTCCCATTTCCGACACGCCCACCCCCTCCCAATTCGTCGGCAAACCCCTCACTCCCCAATTATATGGTACCTTCCCTCCCCATCTCCCCTCCCCTCCCCTCCCCTCCCCTCCCCTCCCCTCCCCTCCCCTCCCCTCCCCTCCCCTCCCCTCCCCTCCCCTCCCCTCCCTCCCCTTCAGTGGGACATGACATGGCAGGTTTGCACATGCAAGGTGAATGTCATGATGGCTTGGATGACATGCACTCCAGCAACAGCAGTGTAGGACTGTAGTGCAGGACTGTAGTGGACAAGCATGCAGCTAGGAGCAGCAACTAGAAGGCGCTTGGAGAGTTAGCCAGGACTTCATGTGAGTGCACATGTTGTTAGGGTGTCAGCCCAGCCTGCCAAACTCTGGTCATGCATGTCCTTGTTGATCAGCTAATTGGAGCTGAGCTGGCTGATGTTTGCTTGCAGTTGGAGGCAGCTAGAGCATTACAAGTGTAGCATGGCTTGGTGATTGGAAGCAAGGCCTTGAGCGAGCACCTTGGAGCGGGCAGACTGGAGCGAGCAGCCAGGAGCGAGCAGCCAGGAGCGGCAGCCAGGAGCGGCACCCTCTCCTCTCCTCCCCTGCCCACCCCTACCTTTCATCATCTCACATCCCTCATCCCACATTTCAGTCAGCTGCCATAAGGCAATAAGGCAAGCGCGAGCGGTCATAAGTCCGCTGTTGTGTGGTAAGTGAAGCATGGCTTCGGCAGCCAGGAGTTGGGTGCTATGGGGCAGTAAACGCAAGCCCACCCCTTCTTTGTTGCAGGTTTGACGGTCACCCTCCTGCCTTTTGGCCTAACCCTCTCCTGTCCCACCACCACCTCCAAGTCCGCCACCACGTCTACTTCCCCCCTCCCTGAAGGCCAGCCTTGGGCGGGCAGCATGGAGCGGGCGCGCTAGTAATAGCGGCCAGCCAGCCCACTCTAGCCATGCCATGCCCACACACCACACTAACCCAGCCCATCCCTCCCCATGGGGACAGTAGTAGGAGAGCCAAGCCAAGCCAAGCACATGGGGGGTTGCCAGTCCGTGCCGTGCGCCATAGCTTGGTGATGGGGGTGGGGTGGGGTGGTCTCGTTGTTGTTCGTGGTGATGGTGGTGGTTGTGCCAGTGGGTGTTGTTTGTTAACCCTTACCCGCCACAACACAGCCACCGCCCAGGCTGCAGTGCATAAGCAACAGGCTGCAGTGCATGTGTTGCAGTGAGCAGCAATGCATGGACAACAGGTTGTATGTGTGTGGCAATGCAGCCTTGTTTCAGCAATCAGCAGCATGGCTGTCCTGAGCTTCCGTTCAGTTCCATGCCACACACTGTGACTTGTAAGCAGTGAATGATCAAGATGTAATGATAAAGACAGTGGTGGTCATCAGCAGTATATCGCGCACGAATGATACGTACGCCCCTTGTATGGACAAGACCACCACGCGGTGATGCGCTAATGCTGCAAACGTGGTAGCCACCTCCTACCCCCTTTGCATGTGTGCATCACGGTCATGCCTAGCAAATGCCCTCTGCACACAACAATCATGTGTTGCAGCCAGACAAGCAGCCGGCTATGCTCGATACAGTGTGTGGCATGGAACTGAACGGAAGCCCAGGACAGCCATGCTGCTGATACAAGGTTGCATTGCCACACACCTGCAACCTGATGTTCATGCACTACAGCCTGCTGCTACTGCTCATCCACTGCAGCACATGCACTGCCACCTGCTGCTGCTCATGCACTGCAGCCTGGGGAAGGGGGAATTGGGAAAAAGGAAGGGGGGGGGGGGGAGGTGCCCATCAGACCTGCAACCAAGGGGAGTGCACGTGAGGGAGGGAGATCAGGCTGGGTATTGGGTGTCAGCCACTTACCGGCAGACGGTTAGCCATCTATAAGAAGGGCTAGGGAGAAGAGGGAGAAGAGAGGAGAAGAGAGGGTAGGCAAGAAAGGGAGATGACAAATGAGAGGGGGCAGGGATTAGAGGGAGAAGAGGAGGTTTGCTCCTGGTTGCTGGGTAGAATAAGGGAGGGGACTACGATGTCGGGGGGGATGTGAGGGGAAGGGGGGGGGGTTGGGGGCGTAGGAGACTTGGAGGTGTTGGTGATGGGACAGGGTAGGATTAGGGGGAAGGAGTCAAGGGGTTGGAGTGTGACGGTTAGACCTGCAGCAAGTAAAGGGCATGCTTGTGATCAACAAACAAGGACATGCATGACTAGAGGTGGGCAGGCTAGTCAAACACCCCAGCACCGCCTGGCTGCCGCTCCTGGCTGGGCTGGGCTGGGCTGGGCTGGGCTGGGCTGGGCTTTGCTTTGCT